>JABVXS010000006.1:0-104829 GCA_013365335.1 Madathamugadia hiepei
TCGCAGTAGCATGAATGCTAGGGCGACTAGATTTGCCCGACCGCCCTGTCGCTAAGGTCTGTCGTCGGGAACCGACCGCTTACTATCAATATAATTTCACTTCTCAAAAATAAACTATAAATTGAAATTTAAAGAAAGTAAGCCCGCAGAATATAACCCAAAATATATGCAATCCTAAATAAAATGGAGCATCATATCAAATCTAAGCAATAAAGCTTAAATTAAAAAGTACAGTGGAAAGGTATAAAACTGGAAGAAACATCAGGAAACTTAATTAACTTCAGATTTCAACAATATCCGCAACTGCCTTTAAATCAATCAGCCAAATGCAACAAATCGATTTAAGCTATAATAGGTTAGTGCATATTCCATCAGGAACATTCAAAAATATGGCGAAATCGTTGAAATGGATAAATTTGGAAGAAAATCAATTGCATCAACTACCCAATGCTTTGCAGCCGTTACGGTCGTTGGAAATGTTAAACATGAATGGCAATAAGCTGACAGTGTAATTTTCATCTTCAGCTTACATTAAAAAACTGAAAGTTTTTAGTTTCATCCAATAAGTCAGTTACTCAACAGAAAATTAATAATCTTTCATAAATTGATATTTCAGAAGAAAAAAAAGTTGTAAGCTATTTTTTCCATACTGAAACTTTAAATCATTAAAATAACTGCTATGCAGTACCATTTTCGCTTCCGCATTATCATTTATAGATTGGATTCCACAATGATCAATAACTTAAAACCAGTTTTAACTGAACTTCTCCTAGCATTTAATCGACTTACTGATATACCAACGCAAGCGCTGAGTGGAATGAGTCGATTAAGACACATAGATTTGTCGAAGAATAGAATTCGGTACATGCAACGCTTAGCTTTTGGGAAATTCGACGGTACTGGTACAAGTTTACTCAAACTGAATTTGGCTGGAAATTTGATCGAAAATATTACTGATCCTGGTGTTTTCCTTTATATGAGCTCACTAGCATATCTGGATTTATCGCACAATCGTATTAACTACCTCAATGATAATGTATTTGAACGACTCGAGGGTCTCGAATCCCTTTTTCTACAGGTAACTAACTACTGATAGAATCCGGTGTCGTTTTCTTTTATTCAAATATTTGCCCGTATTTGCTAAAGGAAAATTTTAGTGTACATAGCTTATTTTTTTTCTACTGTGAAGTAAAACTTCATCTTAGAATACGTTTCATTTCAGAGCAACCAACTCAGTCAATTTCCCATTGTTGCACTCGGTAATATGAAACGACTACGTTATCTACTTTTGGATGATAATCCGATACGGGTTCTACCTGCTTATATCCTGCGCGATCTGCAATACCTTCAACGCCTGTCACTCACTCGTACGAAACTTCAACACATCACAAATCGTACTTTCGCTGGGCACTCTGCACCAAGTTTACGTTCTCTGAATTTGGCTTTCTGCCATATTTACTACATTTCACCGGGGGCATTCACTAATATGGACAGCTTGGAGCAGCTGGCACTTGACAATAATAAACTAACAAGTATTCAGACACTAGTAAGTTTCCGAGTCATCAGATGGTTAGGGATAGAGGGAAAGACGGGAAACGTGATTTTTTAAAAAGGATTTTGTCAAGGCCAAATTAAATAGGTCAGTAGATTGATGCATAATGATTCATGAGGAAAAACAACGCTCATTTATGATTTGCATAGTTATTCGACCAATGATAAGAAGCAAGAAAAGAGTAATGACAGAAAGTTAAAATTCTAAACATACACAATTTATTTCGTTGAAATCATAAAAAAAATTAAAAATTATGCAGACATTTTCGTTGCTACACAATCTACGCCAGCTCAATTTGGCTGGAAATGCGATCAACATGACTATGGAACGATCGATAAGTGACATACCAACCCTGGAGAACTTGTCATTGGCTCGAAATCGTCTCAATCAGCTAAGCAAATCAACATTTGTTAATCTAAATAATCTGGAACAACTTGATCTAAGTTACAACCAACTTCGAACATTTGACTTCACATTCCTGGCACAAAGTTCAGTGGACGTCAAATATCTTGACTTATCACACAACCATATTATCACGTAAGCAATTTTCAGGTAATAGAACGTAATTGAATTAAGCTTAGAAACAAAAAAAAGTTTCGATGACTCCATCAGCCAGCCTACATAATGATAAATGCTATTTAAAAATCAGGAATAAAAAAAAACATAGTGGTAGAAAGCATGGCCCCTGCCGACCACCACTCCTATACCGAAATTATATTTCTGAAACAGAATAGGAACTATTTGAAGGATTGATCTGCATTCAGCAAAGCGAACGTTGAGGTATCTCAATCTTGCATATAATAAATTACAATCGATCGGAAAAAATCTGCTGTACGATTTTCGTCAGATAAAATTTCTCAAACTTGATCATAACGAACTGACTGAAGTACAAAGTAATGCATTTTCAATGTGTAAATGGCTCACCGAACTTGATTTATCTTACAACCATCTCAGGATACTACACAAAGGAACTTTTACAGAACAGGTACATTAAAACGATTTAAAATTTACCTGGAAAACTGTGCGTAGTGGTATAGTATAATAAGAACCGAGATTCCAAGATCAGAAACAACGGAAATTCAAAATAAAATTTGGAAGTATTTCCGAATTCTTTAACAAAGGTCATGATAATATCGATCGTTTAAATTAATTTCACCGATAAAATCACTGAAGGGCAAATTTACAGAATATTTACGAAAGTCTTATACTGCGAAATAATGCCATCATCAGCTTGGATATGGACACATTTGGAGTCAATAATGTCCACACGCTTGATTTAGCCTACAATGAATTAAAGAAGATACCTCAACACGCATTCACTTCTATTCGAGGAAGCCTTACCAACCTGAATCTAAGAGTACTTTTAACCGCATTTTAATTTCTTAAATACAGTGAAATGCTAAACGCCAACCTGTTCGAAATAAGAAAAATCCAATTTTATTTTGGCTATACTGATTTTCACTAACTCTCTCTCCTATGATTACAGAATGTTATGTTCGAGCATTTGGATTGTTCATTTCTCAGCATACTTTCAGATATTGATAAGAAAATATTTATAATGGCACAGAGCGAATTACCTGAGTATTACAATTGTTAACATGTAATTGCTGGTTAACTACAAGATCTTTTGGGCTTGACAGTAGCATAATTAAGGGAAATCGAATTCAGTCTATAAGTGCAGGCGATTTTGATGGTATGGAGAACCTAATAGAACTAATTTTGGCTGATAACCATATCGAAATCATTGAGGAAGCGACGTTTTCAAAGATGCATAGACTGATAAAACTGGATATTAGCCACAACCCCATCACTTCATGGAACCCACACGCATTTCGAGTAATCTTGTCTAACTGATATTTCAATACTCAATGCAAAATTCAATATTCAAATCCATTCAGACTGAGCATTAAATGAAAAGTAGAAAAAATCCTATCCAGTTTGAAGCAAGTTTGCAATACTTATACAAAAAAATAAATGACAGAAAAGCTTTTCAGGACATGAGTAACGCTATGGAAACGCTTGACCTGGCAAATACAGGTTTATTCTCGTTACCGAGAATTGACAATCATGGACTTCGACTTCTGAACATAAGCAAGTGAGCGATGGTCTATGAAATTTTACAATACTAGCAAATTTAAGATCAAATGAATCGAACAAGCCATACAATTCAATTCGATGTGGTTTGGCTTACTGTCAAGCTCATCTTGATTCCCTCTTTACTACGATTATCGCCCAATGATGATAAGTCTAAATGTTTTATTAACGAATATGAACACTGATGACCCGAGTAACCCTACTATTATAAAAGATATTTCAGTCTCAAATTTAAAAAGCCTAATTTCAGCAATAAAATTTATGAAGTAAACGCAGCAGATCTAATCAACAACCGGAAATTGGCAACATTCGATATTTCTTATAATAATCTTAAAGAACTTGATCTGGAAATGTTTGCCGAACTTGTTGAATTGAAACATCTGAACGTTACTGGAAACCCAGTTAAAAAAATCACAGATAAGCATCTTCGAAATCTATATAATGTAAGTCTTTCTAAGACAGCTTATTTTTATAAGTAAATAAGCAGAGAACTTCCTTTATTTTTCACCACCATTCATAAATTGTTTCACCAACCAAAGACATTTGAACGGTTCAACTTATTCCAGATTTTTCAGCTTGAAACACTCAGGCTATGCAATATGGAAGAACTACTTTGGCTACCCGAACCACACTCGTTTCGAAATTTGCGTAATCTACGCAATCTTTACGTAATCTTAGCATATTCACATCTCTTACTGCATATGCTAACCTACCTGCAATATTTACTATTCATTTCCACAAATAACAATTTCCTCATTAAAAATCTAATCATAAATTTCAGATTTACGATCTTCCTCGCGTACAGGAATACAGTATCTCAGATATTCTTAAATATTTACCTCCATTACGCACTCTAGCTATAGAAATTAAAGAAACACGTTTGACCACGCAAATGCACAGTGCTGACCTTAGATTACTTCGAAAGATTATAATCACGGGGAAACAGTTATTTAATGTAAGTCACCGAAAATTTTGCAACCATTTCCACCACAGTAATTCCAAAATTCTTTTATAAACAAAATTGAGGCAGTATGTAGAAATTTTAGCAACTTGTACAAATCAAAATCGACAAGCGATCTTCATAATTTCCAAGGTTACTTTTTAAAGTCTCAGCAGTTACTTTTTAAACTGCAAATTATAGCTTGTTGAACATTTTTTAGATCGATACAGCTGCATTTGTGCAGTTGCGTGGTTATAAAGTAGACTTAACAATACGTGATACCGGAGTCAAAGTGTTTTCATCATCGATATTCAATACTTTAACTGCCGTCACATTCCTGTCACTATCACTGCAGAACAACAACTTACAAACCTTCGAACCCTTTTCACATACCAAACCACCACTGCTCAATCAACACGGCACTATACTGCACAATCTACGCCTAACGGTGAGCATCAGAAAATCATCGTAACACCAAACTATTTCCATCAAGAAGTCAGTTAAAATTTGGTGAAGAATGCAGCATTTCGGATACATTCTTCAAACACCTTTGAACAAGGAATGAGCTTACTACCGCTTTCAAACATACGGCTGCGATAAAAAAGGATTCAACAAAAGAAATAATGTAAACAACAATAAGGTCGTTTGAGCAAAACTTTTACTGCTCAAGAGAGGAACGACCATAATATCAATTCTTCTGAAACCCGAGTAAAGCTACACTTATTTAAAGGGTAACCCAATTAAATGCGACTGTCGACTAAATTGGACCGATGAATGGGTTGAATATTATCAAAGTGTTCACGCAGCCTACGAACAACCTCTGGATGATGTTCGTTGCACTGATAAGGCTGGCGGCGGTGCAACACTTTACAGTGCTTACACTTCAATAAATCGTATAGCGTGCAAAGAGAACACTGTCGCCAGCAGTTGTAATTCAGTTCGTACTTTTTCGAATTTTTTATTGCTACTTTTGTTGACGGTTTTGAACTAATTGAATTATTTAAAGGAAATTATATAGACAAAAACTTTAACTCTTTCAATTTTGCAAAGAAATAAAAAGAAAAAAAAAATACTAAACAGCTACATTAAACATTCTTGGAATGTATCAGTGTCCACCTCTCAAACAGCAAAAGTGATTTTACGAAAAGAAAAACAAACCCTTTTATTATTTGTAACGGAATCATTGAAGAAGCATCAAAACTTGAAACTGTTCGCCTGCAAAATACTTCCAGCGACTGCTCCTTTTCACCTAAAACTTCGGAAGAAATGAAAATTTCTCGTAGCTTAATTAGCACTAATAATTCCCATAAAAATTACCAACCAATAACTTCCAACAAAGGAGCGAAGAGCAGCTTCAAAAAGTAATCCAATTCATCTGATCTGCTTCCAGCAAGAAATCGAAATATAGCTGCACGTCGGTCTGTTATGTCTTTCTTACAGTGTATATTGCTTTTCCCGTACAAAATTCTGGAAAATTAGATTTGTAAATGAAGCTAACAGTGATTCGCACAGGTAAATTTTGTGAAAATCCAATGGAATAACTCGGAAAAAACGAAGCGCTTAACTACTAAAATTTAAACAAAAGTATGAATCAAAAATACAGACTTCAATACAATTGGTATTAAACCAGCACGATGACCGCTTTCAATCACGGAATTATGTTCATCAATCGGAAATTTCACCAAAGTACTAATTAAAGTTCGGTCTTGTACCAAGTCTTCTAGATATTCCCTGCAATAATAATCTTTCAACAAAAATTCCGACAAAATAATATTGAAACCTGCTCGTCGAAATCTTTCAAAATCCTCTGAATAAAACTGAAATAAGTAATGGAAACCTGTATGGTAAAAGATATTTGTAATTATACGTAAATATGCATTTCAAAGCACGCTGCTGCACTGCTTCATCACCCACCAACAAAAGCTAAACAACATACAGTTACAAAAAAGCAGAGGTTATATCCGATACAGTTAAAAAAGCAGAAGTTATATCCGATACAGTTACAAAAAAACAGAGATTTTATCCGATCTCAGTTGCACAAAGACATTCTATCATGGGATCCATCTACTCACCACAAATAAAAAATAACCACTTTGTCAAAGAGTAATGAATAAAATACACAGTAAATGAACTGATTACCTCGTCGTATAAATTTCTAATTTCATTAGCCATGCAAACAGATTTTGGTGATGTGAAGTTTGAAAATAATTCTAGAAGAGCAATCAAGCTATTCCTAACCAATTTTCGTCCAATACCTTCGCCTTCTCTTTTTCTTTCACGATCACCTTCTGATTTTTTAATTGAAAACCTACAAGATAACAATATCCAAACTGGTCCAACACAAAACAGAAAACAAAAAAAATTCTGCTCTGCCCAACTTATAAACTAACAGTTGTGGATCGTTGCTGGCATCATTTTTCTGACAATCCTCAACTGTCGGACAACAACTAGATGAAGACACTAATATCATGCTTTCTCGCCTCTCCAACAGATTTCCTTGTCGATACTCATTTCTGAAACTCGAAGGAACTCCGTAAATATATGTTGAAAGTATACAATATAATTCATTCAAATATATTTTATTGTAGCAAGCATGTTGCCCCTATCCAAACTGCTACGCACTGGCTACCGTAGCTATGCTTCTGCTTATACTACCAGTATTTCCACCATGATTCTTTAAATATTTCGTGTAACTTATTAGAAGCATCAAATCATACCCATAAACCACCTAATGATACCTAATCGATGACAATCACATTACTATAAGTGGAAATAAACTCAAACAATGCATCCCATTATGGCTATAGAAAAAAATTAAAAAGCGGGAAACAAAAATTTTTCTGTTGAATTTTAACTAAAAAATTATGCATACCTGAAAAAACGAATGAAAAGAGGACTTAGTAGTTTGGTTCGACGCTCACACAAATCATTTATGCGGCTAAGGAACCCAAACAGCTCCAATCGGAAGGCTTGATAATTCCGTGGACTTCTTTCAGCGATCATTGTCATTTCATCCAGTAAATCACAGTTTGAACTGCCATTATTTTCAGATATGCCTGTAATGGTAAAAGTAACACCATAATCAAGCTCATTCCCAACCGGATGAAAAACTCAGAACAGGAAGACTGCAGTCAGTACATGAGGACGCCAACAGGATATGAACACAACCCGATCTTCATTCGATATTCATAAAACACAAAATAATGTTCATAATATACAAACCATGCTGACTCTTTAATCCAATTTGATCAATAAAAGGCAAAAACAATGAGAAGAATGTATCAATATTTAAGCCATAGGCGTAATCCTGGATAATATTTTTCAGCTCGTTCCATGCAATTGTAAACGACTCATACAGGTTTCCAATAATAACACGCAATGGAATCTAAACAAATCACGTATTTTTGCCGAAATACATTCCTTGATAATGGAAGGTTTCTCCTTAGTTTCATCTTTACACTTGTTCTGTCACCAACAATAAATAAGCCATTTGAGACAGTTTTTCAGAAACAGATTATTTTGTATCTAAAGCAGAATAAAAGAACTTACAGTCTCAATTAATATATCGGAACCCTGAGGCATGTGTTTGGTGTGCGCACCGTAAGTCAACTGGCGTAAAATCATCAAACGCGTCCTGTATTCTTCCAAAGTCCATGGTATTCTTTCAGATCGTAAAAGAAGATTAAAAGCACTTTCAACTTCAACCTGTAAAATCGCTCGCTAAATAAAAAAATTTCTTATACTGGAATTTAGAATAAAAAGAAATCGATTCTAGTAGAATAGTTTGCATTCAAATTTCAAGTCCCAACTGAAACTATTCACTAAAATAATTTATTCGTTATGGTAAAAAGTACTTACGTTTGTTTCATTCAATGGAATATCAAAATGAGTCAAAATTTCCAAAGCGATTTGTCGCACGTCACTGCTCCAATGGCCAAACATGGACAAAATTTCATTAGCAACCTGGAAAAACGTAAACTTTGTAAAAGAAGTTTAATGAGTGAAAGATCAAAAAAGTAATGACGAAATGATGCTTTAAAGCTTCAAAAATTTCGAGAGGGTAGTACAAGTAAATGTTCATCAAACATTCGCACAATGATTGCAAAAATTGGAAAAGATCTACAAGCATTCATTAACAGTAGTAGTGTATTTTCTTGGATCGAGCTTATGTTCATTTCCACTGACCTACAGATGCAGTTTTCTTTTTTGTTGGGAGTGTGAAAACTTTCGTCATGAAATTGTCATCCGTAATTATCGGCAAAACAAGAGGATAAAATTACCGAACAATGAGACCACTAACCTCATTAGCCGTGCTATTTATCTACATACAGTAAATTTGTGATCCCCTTAATGACTATTTAAAATTATTATATACTATCAGAAAAACTCTATAACCTTGCTCATGGCAGAAATATTTTTCAATTCCTCCGTATCTTCAACATATGGTAGTATCAAAGCTAAAGTACGGAGAGCTGCTTCATTATTTCCCATATTTTTGTAATATTTCACCAGAGTATCAAGACTGAATTGCTTGAATAAAGTGGGATCAAAAAGAAGACAAGCATTTGCAGCAAGAAGTGATAAACGAGCATCAATGTTGCCTGAGCTGCTCATCGAATTTACAAGAATCTTGAATACAGCAGCAACTTCTGAAACTTGATACACTGATTTATTTTTGACACAATTCTTTCTCCTGACACCTACCTTTCTTCTCTTTGTCATATAAACTTTCGAATATAATAAAGCAATGATGCGAAATGAGAACATGCAAAAATGATGATGAACAATGTTTTATAACATTTATCCGATGATGTATTTTGAAGTCATACCTTTAGGATTTTCGGATTGGCTCCATAACCAAGGATACGTCATCAAACAACAACCCACAATTTCCGCATCAAATTTATCTGCCGATTTCAAGATATCAATAAGTCGAGAGCGTACTTCCAGATGATTGGAAATATCGAAAAAACAATTCCGCCCCTCTAAAGAATAAAATATTCAGAATCCTACTTGGGTGATCATTGCTCACTTATCAATTATAACAAATCCCATTGTTACCTTTATGTTTCCAAATCGATCTTCGTTTATTGCACATACCCGCATAGAACTTGAGAATTCTGCGGACAGTCTGAGCATCATCCTGTCCAACAATCCTTGACATAAATGAACCAACAATAGGCATTATATAAATATCAAAAAAGGGAATATTGGAGATGTTGTTAAGGAAATCTAATTTCGCATCGAAACCACATCTGGAAGTGTCGTTTAAAATACAAAGCAAGCCAAAGACAAAAATCGTAACCTTCTGCAGAAGATTCAAACCAAGTACCACAACCCACACAAATATATAAATGAAGATAAAAACAAACCCATGGTCATCATTCATAAGCACACGAACTGCAGCGGTAATCAACGCATGTAAATCACTATCACCATGATATCTGAAAATACTCAAATGCCTCTTCCTTAACTCATTCTTAATGAATTCGGAACGCGAACTTTTGAGATTTAATGTTACCATGCATAACTTAAAGTCATCGAAAGCGCAAAAAATCAGGATTGGTTAGTTAATATAATTGAGATTACAACTGAAAAAATATCAAAAAGCACGATATTGGTCTTCCACTATCATAAATCAGACAAACCTCGTAATCGCTGAATTCAGCAAGTCAATGGTATCCCTTTCCATCTTTCCAGCCCTACTATTCGCACCATCTATTACAGCTTGAAACAGAGTCGATGGACTGTGTAGCGACCTACCCATTTTTTGACTTATCCAGGCATTCAAGAGCTTGGCCAATCCCGAACTTTTCACTGCGTCCAATAATGCCATAGCCGACTTATACTGCTTCTAAAAACTTGCTTTAACAAGATAAATGAAGAAACCACAATGAGCTTTGATCAACCTAATCATTAACCTCCGCCTTAACACATAGAAAGCTCACATTTTTTGTTAAAAACAGTTTTAAGAAATCATAGATTTGAATAGAAGAAGTTAAAGTTGATAAAATTATTATGAAGAAATTACCAAGAGAACATCAACAAGCGATTCACTATATTCCTTCGATGTGTACACGCTACACTGACTTATTGTGCCGATCAAAATTTGAATCGCAATATTCCGGACGCATTCGTCCTCGATTTCGAATGAAGCTTGCAAAATCTCAGACAACAGCTAAATTGAACTTTTTCATTTGGGTAAAAGTTTCCACTTGTTGCATATTTTACAGATAGAAGCAGAGAAGTAAGAAATCAAATCATCATGAAGGACTTACTTGCGGCGCAGTACTGTGAAACTGTCCTCTGGTTATCTTCAAAGTATTAAAATACAACCGAGATATGCCATCAATGAGCAACGCACTGTTCATTTCCTAAATTTATTAAATATTTCAATTTTTACTTCTCGTTTCTTCGTTCGCTCAAAAACATGGACCAGTCGATCTATGGCAACTGATATTAATTTGAAACTTTTGATAATTAAAACTTTTACATTGTGTGCTGTTTCTGCCAAAAATTTGGTAAGTGGTCCTACTGCACCCGACTTCCGAAACAAAAATGCAAGAGCTTCAGCAGTGAAACGGCGTAAATAAGGTCGTTTACAACAGAAAATTCGTTTGAAGCGTCTAAAAAGTAACGTATGAAATGCTGGATATGAGAAGCATACTAACTGTATGACACCGAGTTTCAACAGAAAATACATAACCTGAAAACTTTACGTAATTCACGAGCAAGATATCGCCGTTGTAACCAAAAAATTTTGACTAATGTGAAGAAGACAATCTCCAGAATTTCTTTGTCCTCGTGTGACCTCTCCAGTATGTTCATTATGGCTTCCATGAATTCCCATATGTAACTTCGAAAGTCTTCCCTTACATCTTGCACAAATGCTATCGTCAATCTAAAATAGCTTTCGAATACCACTTCCCATCGAAAAATGATAGCCGGCAATGGATAAATCTTTAAAAATTACAGAATTTTCCTGGTAAGTTCACCGGGCGTTCTATTAAACAGAGAAAAAAGCTCTACAATGAAACTTTAATGAACCTACTCCAGCAATGTGCCCAATGACGTACTCTCAGAAATATTTAAATGCTTGATTAGAGCCACTGCTATAATATCTTTTTGATGAAGAAGCTGAGCATACGTTCGTAGTTCACCATTGAAATACGGTATATCATTGAGGAAGCTTTCTAAACTTACATTCTAATTGTGCATCGACCAACAAAAACATGAGCAAGAGTGAAGTTAGGTTATTTTATAAAATTGAACCTAGCTTTCACAGAGATAAAAGCGTTAAAAATTATCTCATTCAAGATATATCATCAAAATTGTCTAAATAGGCCTAACCGAAATATGAGCCGTAATCCAAATCACGATATTTGTTTACTGCGTCGTTAAAATGAGTCTCATTTTCTGCCGAATCAACTGCTGATATTGAGGGATGCCATCGAGCAATATTAACACTCATTTTGGCAATCTGATCCGTGAATGACACATACTGAAAGTCTAGTTGATTAATACAAGTTACATCACTTTTTCGTTCAACAAAATGGTCGTAAAAAATCAGCTTATCAGCTAGAAGTTTTCAATCATACAGTAGATCATTCATTTTCGAGCTTCCTATAATAGCAATGCAACGTGCTGACAGGTATTTCTTACAAGTGTATGAATCTACAAAATACTGTGCGTCGTGGATGAGTTCATATACACGGAGCAAAATCATAGCTTTAAAAAAAGTTTCAAAATGCAAAAGGTAAGAAGAGTGATATCGAATGCAATTCGAGGAAGTTCGGTCACAAAAGTCACTAACAGAACAACTGATGATCACAGATGAACAAATATTACAAACAAACCTTGAACGGATTATTCGAATTCGATTTTAATTTCATTTTTCTTGCTAATTTGAATGACGGACCTGAAAATTCTTCAAGTATGATGATATATACCTCAAGCAGCAGAACATCAATAACAATATGAACATGGATCTCCAGCGTAAAACAGCTAAACATCAATCCGTGTTCGCATAAACCACCGAAGTCCGTATGCCCCGTCCTCCGAGCCTCGCAATACCAATGAACCAGTGGTAATAAAGTAGGAGTTGTGGTTTCCCGCACGGGAGCTTCATGAAAATATTTGTCCCTCATTTTCTACATTGCTCGATGGCGGATCTTCTGCAGTTCAGATTTACTTATTCTCATAGCCGCGGCAACAGCTCTTCCAATACTTTTAGTGAAGCTTGTTGTCGACGCTTGACCTGACTGAAAAATTCAATAAATAAAATGACTTTTAATACACTGACATATCAAATAATACTTTATCAGTCCAATCATTACTGTCCATCGCCTTCTCATCATCCTATCAAATAATAAAAAAACAAGTTACAGATCTTTCCGAGATCCCCTCTGGTCAGCTGATGTCTCTTTATCGGTCCACTGTCCATCTTTTCTGTTTGATTTGACAGCTATCGAAAAAAACCTGAAATAATTGTAGAGAAAAAAACCCATCATAATAATTCTTGAGAAAATAGAGTTATATATGACCTAGAGAATTCAATTAATTCACTGCTTGCTGCCCTTTTTATCCGGTGACTTCAATTATAGCTATAAGTTGTCGACCTCTGACCTACGATGTGTCTCAACTTCACAGGTTAACTTCGGTGCAGCATTTTGTAAATAAGCTGTGGGAAATGGAGAAGAAAGTTTCTTCTATTTAACTCAACGGTCTGTTCAACAATTGATTTATCGTCTTCCGTGCAGACGACAAACTACTTCATCACCTTCACCAACATTGCTTGCAATATCTGTCTAATATTGTTGCTTAATTCCAAACCAATTGTGAATATTTTCGAAATCCACTATCAAACAGCTACCGCAGCGCCATGAAAAATAAATAAGGGGAGACAACTGTGAGATCGATGAATTTAAAACAAATACACTATAGAGAATGAAGGCCTTACGAATAATCTTTAACTGCATTCTCTGTTCATAAATTCGGGCAAAGCATGTACACACAAAAAACTTTTCGAACCATTATTATATTTTCTACTTCCCTCCAGTTAATCACTCAAAACAAAAAAGCAATAACAATCTTCAGATCGCAAAAAAAGAGTTGATTTGTTTGCTGTTATTTGTCAAATTTCTAAGGATGTGAACATATCAAGCAGGGGCGAGTGCTTTGTTTGAAATCATACAACATATAGCCTTATACTGACAACAAAATACATATCAGAAAATGAAGAGTAACAATAACTCTTTCATTTCTAGCTTAATATAATCTGGTGGAGACATTTACTGCAATTTTTGCACACAAAAACATGCAGAGAAATGAAGTAGTTATCTCCGATTCTTGAATCTTCTTTCCACGTCTGTATCAGATTGAAACCGAATCTACCACTGATTATCCACACGCGTTTTTGCGTATAATTTTACGGAATCACCCAAAATTAATTTTGGTAGTTTTTTCTTTAAAAGCTACGATGAAGAGTTGCGATATCACACGGCCCTACTCTGTTAAAAAGGCGGGATTCATTAACATATTTAAAATCATATTCCATGGAAATCATGTTATTGATAACAGCAGTCGAATCATTTCACAAATTTACCCGACAGTATTCAATCGCTACCTGAAACTCAATTTGATACGCTCTAGGCCTTGTTTTTAGATATTATTAAGCCTAGGGCAACTCTGCAACTGAATACAAGACAAAGCAAAATGATTATATTTTGTTCAATTTATACATCACATACTACAAACTAACCCTCAGATCCCACAGTACGACTAAGCCATCTATTGCACACGTACTGCACGTACTCAATTTCTGCATATTATCATTACGAACGCTGAGTGGAAGAACTTCCCTAAACGAAATCAAGGTATTAACTGAAACTTTTGACTTTTTGAGTACATCTTTCTAGCATCTAATTACATATATTTTAATGCATTTTAACAATCATTGTAGAAATCTGCAATATCTCAAGTTACAGTACTCATTGGGAAAGACTGTTGCTAGTTATTTCACAGTATTTGCTATCATTCGGCAGTGTTAACATGTATGTTTAGAAGTGTAGGTTAACGGTAATCAGCACTCGTCGGACTCCTTTCATCTTCTCAGTTCAATTCCTGTATCAGAAGAAAAGGCTTAGCTTTGGGAAAGTAACTTATGAGTGTACAGAAGTCAGGATTCCATCAAAATCTTCTGCATAGCAATGCAATTCATTTTCTTTAGTAGCAAAGAGTTGATATATATTTTGATTTGCAATTGTTACAGTTCAGAAGTATGCAAAGAGTAAGCGCTGAACATGAAGTTGATAATTCTGAACGAAATCTCACTATTTGTAGTTTAACGTGTTTTATGCGTGTCTTAGATTCTACGGAATACAAATGGATTACGTTGCAAATCGCAGGTAATCCGTCACCGTCGCGATTCTTCCCCTGAACCTCTCTATTTGGCTTGTAAGTATTGTGTAGGAACTAACAAGTAATTTAGATTGATCTTCCAAATTAATATTTTTTTCATCCTTTGATTTTTATGACTCATCAATGCACTTTTGAAATTAAAGAGCGGAAATATCAAATATTGTACTAAATTTATGCACGTGAAATTAAGAGGACAATAAATTAATCGTTCATTTTTAAAAAAATTTTTTGGTAGCTTCCAAATGACCTCATGATAAGCGTGTTATCAGCAACTTTGTTTTGCTTTTGAACTTTAGACTGATCGCAGTCATACGTTCTGAAACACAACATTTAGTGCCTTTTATGCCAGCAAAATTCTGAGAGCAAATTTCTTGACTTGGTGCTTCAAATCTAACAGCTATCTACCATTGTGCAATGGTCCAGGTAAGTGCAAGTATAAAATAGATTATGCTCAAATAGTTTAGGCTGATCTCACAAGTAACCATTCTATTCCCATTCACACTCAACTAAATTCTATTCTATCTGATGATTATCATCAATGAAAATTTGTTCGTCAGAAACCGACCAAGGAAGACAGGCATTCATCATGTGACAGTAAAGAGCAATTGATGAACTTTTCATTGAAATCATTCACAAATATCGATATAAAATTTATCGACAGTGTTGACGAATTACACAGCCAAAATGTTGGCATTTAAATTTGCTTGGATTTTGCAGTGCTCCGTAATTAAGTTCGTTTCACCCAAATACACTGGCAGCGAAGGATAGAGGAGAATTGATGAGAGTTTCGTAAATCATTAAAATGTAATCGAGAATAATATTTTTAAATCGTACATCAATCCCTAGATCCACTTTTCCATTCATATTGCATTGCATTGTTTGGGATTGAGAACGGATAGTTTTAATCTGATCGGAAGAAGTTGATGTTATCTCTGGTGCCGAATGACTTCTTCTCACCACACACTACAGGTACAAACATGAAAATTTTAATTCAAATTTTGGAAATTTTCACAATTTTGTTTATCAATGCAATTATTTTTAATAAACGAAAACAGAAAAAATTACCATTTGAGGCTTGAAGTTCACTTGCGGTCGAACACTGAAGTTCCACTGTAAGGCACCTATTGGATTGGACCACGTGCAATACTGCCAAATAGCTGACAGAGCGAAAATTACCATTGTTATCGGAAATATTTGTTTGGGCAGAAGCTGAATTAGCATTTTAGGCTGCTAATTTTGTACCAAAAGTTTTGATCTATTCCATTGCACTTTATTGAAGAGAAGAAGATGGTAAGATTTTTCTACTTCTTCATTCATACTTAAAATGCCGTAGAAATTAAAATTTTGGAAATGGACAAATTCAATCGATCTGTCTGTACACCTCGCTACGAACTTGATAGAAGGAAAAGCGTGGCAGGCGTATTTTTCCATTCGAATATACGGTAGTTTTGAGTCCTTTATTGAGAAATGAATGTAGTGGATAAGTGATAGCATGTAGAAGTTTGAGATGAAAAATGACCATCGCTACAATCATCCACAAGTAACTTCCAATCTTCCATTTGAGAAGCACACCCTGAAACTTTGCATGCATCTCTCAGTAATCCTGTTGAAGAGTTGTGTCGGAGAAATTCTTTATACCAGTGATACCAGTAGATTCCGTTCCCATCCCAAGATATCATGACACTTCAAAAGAATCTGATGCACAGCTTTTATCCAGCCGACCTTCACTTCTGCCATAACTTTGTAGGAATGAAGCTCGTGAAGCATTGATGTATTATACATTTAGCAATCCGGAATAATCGATAATGAATAATGACAGATCGAAGGTCAATTCTCAATATTCCAAGTATCATGATGCCATATACACTTGAACACTGTATTTCCAGAAGACGCTCATCGAAGTGCTTCTGGTTTGGAAATTCATTCGGCTCATCCTGTTCACTGAATTCATTGTTTAGCACCATGTCTTGCAAGGTTTCTTAGCAGATAATTCTCTGCTCTAACCGCAAGGCACAAAGACCGGTGCATTTTGAGGTGTAATAATGTTTTCAAATGTCACTCTTATTTTTGATGTGCTTTTCATCAATTTTCTGTCCAATCAGGAATTTTGTTCAAACAGTTGCTGAACGTCTTCACCACACAGTTCGGTCACTACTATATTTAACCACCAGCTACTTGACCTTGACTGTTTTTTGATCTTGGAGTAGCCCTTCCATTGACCTCTCTTTACCTGTCCACATTCGGACTAGGACGTTTTAAAGACCTGACTAGGTTCTGTCTAGCAAAAACGGATAGCCATTCTTCAGAAACGTGGTAGACGGGTACTGCTCTAACAAGCCTAAGTCTTCGAACTATAAACATCCATTTTTCCAAGTGAAAAAATGTGCTTCTACCGAAACAGCGTGAGACGTGAACGTTTACTTACTTAATGCTAAATATCATGTGTTTTTTGTTTGATATGTACTGCTCACTTTCCCAACTATAACTACTACCGCCATTGTTGGTGTTTTGCGCTTTTCGCTGTTAACTGGAACAATAAGTGATTGCACTCCCTCCCACTCATCCAAATTCTCTGGGAGAATTCCGGAATTCACCGGAAAGCTTGCAGCAAAGTTAAATGGAAGCTTACCATTACACCGGTGACTTACTTTCTATCTTTAACTTCTGTTGATTTTTCGGTTTTCTTTAGGATCTAACCGTTCTGTAGTTTTGCTTCATCGTACTTCCTTCTCCTGTCCGTCACCTAGGAATTTCACTGAATCAGCTGGTACACCGTTTGTCTGTTCCAGGTGTTCTTTCCTCATTCTTTTTCAGTTTTGAAGATGGAGAGAAAAGAAGGGAAAACAGGAAACAGTACTGTAATATGTCCTTACTCGGAGGATCACTCTCACGCAATCCCTGTTTGCGACATGTTACTACACCTGGCCAAATGTCGTCGTTTATATTACAAACGACATGGTGTTAAGACGGAACTGAAAAGGTAAAATGACAGGTGGGAAGTAATGATGTCATTCGGTCAGGTACACCGTTTCAGATGCAAGTATAACGGCTGCCATTACGTTCTCGCTCCGGAAGTGATGCTACACGAATTGACCTGCCATAGCAGAACGCTATACGAGGAATGCAAGCGTAGAATGAAATATCCACCTGTGCCTCTTCAAAGCAAAACTTCTACCTCTAACTTAGACAAAAAGATGGAAGGAGCAAGTTCAGAATCGGATAACTGTCGTGATTTGATGATCTTTGATTGATCAAGAAATTAATTTTGTGAAAGATTCATTTGTTATTGCCTGGTCACCTTCCTTGGTCGCATATAGTTCGTATTGTGTGTGTGTTATCTATTAATACTTGCCCATCTCTGCATCGTCAGTCTGTGGAGAGAATGATATGATTGATGTGTAGAGAGGATCATTTGTGACTGATCTGTGAAGAGCAATGAACTTCTTTACGGTTGCTAATCTGAAGTGGAAAGCGGATCATTCTGTGAAGGTGACCATTGTATTTTATGTAAATATCTGTTCATTCATCCCACACTCTCATGCTTTTGCACTTCTGGAAGAAACTGAAAGCCTGTTACCTTCAAATAAATGTAATCCAAGTTCTGCTTTCCATTCACTCTACCGCACGCCATTGTCGCCTTTGCACTTATAGTATACACCATGCCAGCAATAAAGCTTAGTCCAGTAATTGGCTATTAAGGAAATTGATGTATTTGGATAAGAACATGGACAGTGTTGGGGATTCTGTTATTCCAAACAACTTCACTAGGTGTTTGTTAGAGGAAGGAGAGGAGAAGGATTATTCGACCTGAAACCACAGACAATAAAGCTTATGCAACGTTTCCCATTAATCATTGCCCCTTACCTAATGAGGTCGTCTGGCTCGAAGAGCGGCACTAAGGGTTACTTTTAAACTTGGCTATTAACTGTCGAGAAAAGCTAATTTTAGGTGAGCAAATGGACAGTGGACATTTTAAAGCTTGACTGTTGTGTAGTGGGCGTGGGATATTTGTTGCAATGAATGACCAGTGTATCGTATGTGAGTTGAGGTCATTGTTGATGAGTGATATGGTGGAAGGTGTCCCTTACCTGTGAAGGTAGTGCAAACTGATAAGGGGCCATTATTTATTGATATGTTTAGTGCATGCTGCGACATCTCTCGCCATTTGTTCGTCAACAGATAACCTGACACACACACACACACACACACATTTGTCTAACCAATACATATATATAAAGTATGGCATCTTCACCTGCCCTATTCTTTTCCATGTTTGCCTGTCCCTGGGAGCATTTCAGAAATCGAAATTCTGGGGGAAATGCATGGATACACGTGAATTTAATAACGAAACATGCACGTCCGCTTGCATATGGCCAGTTTTTCCTAATTCTATTGAATCACTTCGTTATGTTTTGCAAGGAAGCGCTTTTTTCCGTGAATTTTTGATATTCGTACTATGTTTTATTCAACAGTTTCTTTTTGACGTAGACTGTTTTTCTGGAACATTCCTGAAATCGGAGGAATGTGCTGAGTAGGTTAGTGGAGCAAGCTAGGCAGATCATTCAATCAGTTGTTCGTTGTTTAATTTAGTTGGGAATTCCAAAAATTTTAATCAGCTTATCCATTAAACAGGAAGCATGTACTTGTTTAGTTGTTATATTAAGTAACCTACTAATTCTGACCTTCTATTTTTTATGAATTTGAATAATATTGATATAAGTCAGATTACTTCAAACAAATCGCTCAATTTTCCTTGTTTTCTATTACTGACGTCAGTGCTGATTTGGTTTTGAATCAGTATTACTGAAAACTTCCAATAACATTTACAATTTCAGAATGCAACCATGCAGGGCTTGGATCATTAGTGGTAGTGCTATTGCTGTGCTTGCTTGATTTATACATTATTTATTTGACTTGAATAAGTTTGACTGCAGTGGTAATCAGAAATGGCAATGATAATGGATATCAACGGTGGTGATTCGCTTCCGACAAACACTGCAGCTAATTTGTAAGTTAGCTTGTAGAATCATAATTTTGTGCTTATTTCTCCATCGTTCAGTTATAAACTTCACCTCAGTTCACTCATTTCCTTGTTTATATCGAATAAAATGAAATTTGTACATATCAGGTTTTTATTAAATTCCCATGCAAGCGTAATTTCAGTCGAGGCTTTACTCCTCATTCTGTGTATTTCCCTTCATCTGGTCGTTGTTTAGTAACTTTCGATATTTATATATATATTTTTAGTTCTTCATCGGATATGTTACTTCACGATTGTGAAGCAGGCACGTCGAGTAATTTGCGTAGAGCCAGTGATGACATCTACGTCAGGAATATTCGGTAGTTTTTCAGTTTACTAAAAATGCTTATTAAACCCTCAATTCTTCAAGTATTAGAGTTGTGAGACATATCACAGTTTCTCATATTTCATTTGCGCACCATTTTTCTGATGTTTAAACAATGTAGGATTTATTACAATTCACTGTGTGTTATCGCATTATCTATTCGTAAGAGTATGAAATGAAGCACTTTTTGCATATTTTTAGAAGTAATGTTTTGAAGTTTTGCAGATGTGTTGGAGAAGTTTCGCATGCATCGTGCAGCTCGAAATGTTCCGAAAGATTTGAAGCACAGAAAAAAGTATGTTGAAACTACTGAAGCATTCTAACCACTTTCAAAGTTCATGTTTTTTTTTTTTAAGAAGGTATATTGATCTCGTTTATTGTTACCTAAGGGTCTGCTTGTTATTTGTGGAAATTCTTTTTTGTATTTAGTCCTTTTTCATTTTAGGATGATAATTTATGCTGGGGTTGTAACAATGCTGATCGGAATACTCAGCATTCTTTCTCAGCACCTGGTCGTACTTCTTGTGTGTTCTTGGAGATGGCCTTGAAAAGATTATATGCTCGAGACGATTTCGATGTATTGGAAAGCTTGGGAGAAGGTTTCTTTGGTGACGTTTACAAGGTTCGACTTTATGATACACTGGAAAAAAAATTGAACACATATGAATCAAGTAGAGAAATTTTGGCATTTTCATGTAAAAATATTTCATATTTCATATGCTGCAAAAGAACTAAGGGTAAATGATGGTGAAGGGCAATGCTTAGGTTTTTTGAGCAGTTCATTATATCTTTCTAGGTACGACATCGATTTACGGGAGAGGTTATGGTATTAAAGGTTGGTAAACAACGGGAACGGGAAAATCGAGTGCGCATTAAAGCAAATGTGTTGAAAGAAGTTGATGTCTTAAATCAGTTGACGCCACATCCAAATCTGTTGGCCTTTCGGTAATACGCATATTTTTGGAATTTCCATATACTTATGAGTTTCTGTGGTGCGGATAGCCTAATTGTTCTATGGATTTTGTACTTATTAAAGTCAGTGATCTAATTGAGAGCAAAAATTCAGTTATATATTCATTATGGTATTTTTAGTGGTGTTTGCGTTGATTTGGCTGTGAAGTCGTGGAATTTGCATATACTTATGGATTTCTGTGACGCCGGCAGCCTAAGTCGTTTAATTTGTGACCATCAAAAATGTTTTCGATGGAGTTTACGATGCAGTTTAGCACGTGATATTTCATGTGCTGTGGATTTTGTGCATTCGAAGGGCATCATGCATCGCGATCTCACTAGCATGGTTAGTGGAGTAGCTTTCGCAATTGGTGAAAATTTCGTGAACTGGAATATGAAAAAATTAGTAACGGAAGTATAGAAATACTTCAGTGGAGAAGAGCAAAAGTTTAAGAAGATTAAGGGATATTTGATGACATAAATTGTTTCTTTTTTTTTATAGAATATTTTGTTGCAAAAAGTTGGGAATGGTAGTTTAAAAGCGGTAGTTGCTGATTTTGGCTTGTCGTGTAGAATTCCACGAATAATTGAGAAGCTAACGCAAGTGGGTACTCCGTTTTGGATGGCTCCAGAATGTCTCAAGGAGGAGTTTTATGATGAGAAGGTTCGTTTTGTGGTTACAAATTTAAGAGAACGATATATTTATTTGCTGCGTTCATCCTTTGCATCGTAATCGTTATTGTGTGGATGTTTTGATGATGAGTTAAGAAATTGCAAAGTTTAGGCAGATGTTTTCTCCTTTGGTATAATACTCTGCCAGATGATAGCAAGGATTGACGCCGATCCAGAAGGAGGACTTTACAGGACTCACAATTTTGGCTTGGATTATGTTCGCTTCATAACCCACTGTCCAACCGACACCCCTCTGGATATTCTAAATTTAGCATTTCAATGCTGTTTGGTAAGATATTAGATTCAAGATTTTTTTTTAGTGTGTTATATTACCATTTCTTCTTCCGTTCGCTTCCATTTTTTTGTATTTTCGTGCTTCAACTCTGATACATTAATGTCCGTTGCAGATGGATCCAAACGCTCGTCCTAGTTTTAAATCTGTTTATAATTTTTTCTCTAGCTTCCAACATAACAACTGTGGCGAATCTGCATCGCGGTTGGTTGAAAGTGATGGACGTAAGTATTTGCAAATTTTTGGCATATAAATCAAAATTCCTACTGTGTGTTCCTCATGACCTGTATTAACAAAGACTTGGTATTTTGATAGGGTTAGAGCGGTCTTTGTCGGATGCAACTTTAAAATATTGGAAATCAAAAAGGTCTGAGTTGTTACCTCACATTTCAACTCGAAAGAAGCAAAAGAGTGGAAGTCAAAGGTAATTTATTTTCGTGTTAGCTCGGATTAACTTTTAATATTTTAATTTTCATTCGTTGTATGTTGCAGTGTATACGTTCATGTATTTATAGTGAGTGCAAGTCAGTAAATACAGCTCCTCTCTTGGTGCTTCAAGAAGATGTGCCGTATGAAGATCTAAATCGCACAAACATGGATGAAGAGATGATAAACAAGTCGCGAATGGTGGAGCTCGCGAGAAGCGTCGCCGTGGATGAACTTTCTGATGAGGTATTTATTTATCGTGCTTCCGTAAAATGTTTATTACTCTCAACACCTGAAGTATATCTTTTTTTTTAACAGAGTGGTTGCGATGGCTGTTGAAAAGTCGGTAAAAATTAAAATTTTAGTTTTCAATTTTTTGTTACACTTTTGGCTATTTTTTTGCTCCTCTCTCCATTTTTTGGAACTTTTGAACAGTATTCAAAATACTGACAAATTTTACATGATCCCGAAAAGACTGTGCTCTTTCAGATATCGCTGGACAGCGGCAACCCTTTCATGGCCCATAAAATTTATAAAACGACGCGTAAATTGGCTTTGCCAGAAACGAATGATCGAAGAAAGCGTACTATCTCGGATACGAAAGAATCAGATGATACTGTAATCGCGACCAATGCCAATTTTGTTGATTGCAGGTATGTTAATGCTGAATTTTTTGAATTGCTGTTCGAAGACTGATATTTATTTTGCAGAATCTTTTCCACTCAAATTAATGAGCAAGCAGCCGGTGCAGAAAAAAAGTGTGTTCAACGTAAAAGGATCTCAAAGTAAGCTTGGTTTGTTCGATATGTAGTTTTACGGAAGCACGACTTAGCTTTTTCTGAATATAACTCATTTAGATTTTTTAATTAGAATAAACATTTAGAATTATTCATCGCAGTGCTTCACTTCCGAGTTCACCAACGAATGTATCGTGGATTAGACATTGCGCAACTTACGACCCATTGCTGCCGTCGTCATCGTCTGCGGGCTTAACATCAGTTATTGTTGGGCAACGTGGTAAAACTGATCATATCGGTGAACATTGTGTGCTGAAGGGTCAAATGTCGATGGCTTTCAAAAATAAAGACCAAGTAAGTTTGTGTTAAGTATCACTTTTTAATGGTTCAGGTTTGTTTATTTACACAAAAAATCCAGTTTGGCTGCTTTCTACCAGTTTTTGGTGTACACCTGGTATTTTATTTGAGCACTGCTAAAAAGATGAAGGAAACAATTGTCCACATGATTTTTCCATATTTAGAAATTCGCTTCACGCCGATGTGGGTCGACATTTTCGAATGAAACATTGCTTAGTCGCAGTTCCATAGAAAATCGGAAAACCAAGGATTTCTTTTTACCGATAGACGAAGAGATTTTAAACCATGATATTAACAAAATTGCTTTAGAGCACTGGAAAAGTGATAGTAAGTTTCTAGCAGAACTGATCATTTATTCTTTTACTGTGGTGCATTTGGCAGGAATGCAACTACTTCAAATTTAAGACGAAACAGCTTAGAATTTTACTTTTCAGGCAATTTTGCCAACTTTTTGCAACAAGACAATGATGTGGTCATACAGCAACCCTTTCCAGTAGGGTTATCTGCTAGGAAATATTCTGTAAGACTTTAAGTCATCTTGAATATCATTATTTCAGCCAGGAACTGCCAATTTAAATGAAGAAATAAATATCAGCATAGTAAAAAATCGAGCTTTCTTTCATCGTACAAGCACAGAAATTTGTTAGAAAGAAACATTTATAAATAGAACATTACTGTAGACCAGAACTCCTGATGATGAACTAACCAATGGGATGCAACATATGTGGAAAGCCGACTACAGTAAATGTTGTGTCCAGGTACATCTCAAGTTGCATGCATTGCAATCCTGATAGAGTTCATACTTTGTGCCTAAGTTGAATAATGAAGGCCTCTGTGATTTTTTAGATAGACTTTATTTATCTCTTGAGTCTCGGTTTAATTACTGTTTCTTTACTATGATTTCATCATAGAGATGCTCATTATTTTCAGATGATACGTGGCACAGTTGTGCTTAAGGGACCAGTACACGATGCCTCTACTCTCTTAGATCGATGTTGTGTTACAAGTCCGAAATACAGTTCCCTTCATAAAAAACAGCAGATACCGCACAAAAACGTTTCAGCAAGTGGCAAATATTGCGTTGTCTTGTGATATGGTAGTGTTCAATCGCATAGTCTAGTTTAACACATAGATAATATCACGCCAGACTTTCTCTTCCGTAGTCCTCCGAAGTTTTCTCAAGTTCATTTTTGTTGCAACAATGACACTGTCTAGCCATCTCATCCTCTGACGTCCCCTTCTTTTGCCTGCAGTCTTTCCCAGCATCAAGATCTCCAATGGATGCTCCCTTCTCATTTGGTGGCCGAAATGTTTGAGCCTCAGCTTTACTATCTTACCTACTAGTGAACAATCAGGGCTTATTTCTTTGAGGATTGGCTGATTTGATCTCCTGGCAGTCCAAGAGACTCTCAAGAGTTTTCTGCAGCACCACAACTCAAAAGCATCTATTCTACGCTGCTCAGCCTTCCTTATGGTCCAACACACAGTCATACATAACTACTGCACCATTTATACCATTACTTTAACTATGCGGCTTTTGTCGGTAGACTAATTTCTCTACTTTTTACCATGCTGCCGAGGTGAGCCATAGCTTTTCTTCCAAGAACCAAGCCTCTTTTAATTTCATGACTGCAGTCACCACCTGTAGCGATCATAGATTCCAAGAACATGAAGTCGTCACTACTTCCATCTCTTCCTCTTCTATTTGCCAATGAGTGATGGGTCTAGATGCACTGATTTTAGTTTTTTTTTTTTTAATATTGAGTTTCAATCCAACTTTTGCGCTTTCTTCTTTCACTCTTAGTAAAAGGCTATTTAGATCTTCTTCGCTTTCTGCCATTACAGTTGTAACGTGTGCATATCTGAGATTGTTGATGTTTTCCCCAGCAATCCTAATTTCTACTTGATTCATCTAGGCCAGCATTTCGCATGATATACTCTGCATATAAATTAAATAAGCGGGGTGACAATATACATCCTAGTCGTACTCCTTTTCCTATTCGAAATCAGTCGTTGTTCCATATCTTGTTCTAACTGACGCTTCTTGACCCCTTTGTCAAAAGACATGTGAGATGATTTGTTACTGCCATCTCGTTAAGGATCTGTCCCATTTTGTTATGGTTCACACAATCAAATGCTTTAGCATAATCAATGAAGCAGAAGTAGAAATTTTTCCGGTACTCTCCTGTTTTCTCCATAATCCAACGAATGTTGGCAACTTGATCTTTACCTCTCCCCTTCGATACCCAGCTTGTACTTCTGGTATATCTCGATAAAAATACTGAAGCATAGCTTGTAGGATCTTGAGCATGACCTTACTAGCATGTGAGATAAGCGCTGCGATTGTTTAAATATTCTTTGGGATTAGAATAGAAACAGACCTTTTCCAATCTTGTGGCCACTATTGTGTTTTCCAAATTTGCTGACATACTGAGTGCAGCACTTTGACAGCATCATCGTTTAGGATTTTAAATGGCTCAACTGGGATAACGTCATCTCTAAAAGTGGCATAGTTTCAGCTTTGCACTATGAAGAATAGTATAATATAAATTCACATTTGAAAGGTGAAGTAGAGATCAGTAGGAAGGAATTTGAAAACGACTAGAAGTACTATGGTAGGTGATGAAAAAAATTTTGCAGGTATAAAATTCTGTCCACCGTTTAGCTACATAATGATGAGCATTTAATGCAGCATTTTTATGACGAATGCTGTTCTCTGATAGTTTGTAATGCGTTACAGATGCTTAGTAGATGATATTGTCGCTATTAATATTCCTCATTCAGTTCCTTTTCTTTTTCTCGAATTATCTCTATGCTTTGTTATTAAAGGTGCTCCACATTCACTGTTTACTAATCGTTCTCCAAGATTTTTTTTCAGATAAATGCAAACCCACCTCCTTGTAATTACTTATCTACTTTTTGCTCAGTTTTTTAACTTTGACAGCAGCAATATGATGGTAAACGGTTGATAAAGGAACGTTAAGCTATTGAGAATTCAAGTATGAAATGTGTAGTTAATTTATTTGATTGTTTTGTTTTACAGTGAATCTATTATTTCTGTTGTTATGAATGAAAAATGCTTTTCGAAAGTTAGTTATCTTGCTGCGAAGCATCACTGAAAAAAAGAAAATATGAACCGCCCATGCTCGTGAATGAAAATGATCGATATTAAAAGCTTTCCGTCTGTGTCGTTACGAACGAAATGGAGATCAGTGATATGTTGCGAAATTACTGCCGAATCTACGAACTCGGCTGGTCAGGATCAGCGTGATGTTTAGGCAATTAAATCTTTATTAAATGGGTGATTACAATATAAGAATATTGAAGTTGATAAACATTGCACGACAAATGTTTCCACCGCGCGCTCGACTAACGAGCGTGTAACGCTTTCAAATGATTTTGAATAATTTCATACCATCTATATCTATTTAGCAGTAGCATTTTTCACCCACTACACTTCCAGTATCCGACATACCTGTGACGAACAGTCTAAATCGACAGCTACGATTGTATGAAAATGACTTTCTATACAGTTCGTGCCTTCTGCCTTATCTCTCATAAACCAATGCTTTTTTACTTGTACGGTAAAGTATAGGCCGTGACATAACAGATGACAACCATAATTGCTAAGCAAAACTTTAATGAAATGACCTTAACAAAAGTGATGAATAAATGTAACGCATAATAGTGTTTTATCAGGCTATAAAACGCATACCATGAGGAATAAAAATCAAAATATTCGAACAAATGCGTTATAAGAAAAGTCACTCCTCCTCTTGAGAATGGCGGGATTCCTTCGATATTTCTTGTGACTCGGATATCTCCCTGGAAATTATCGGCAGTTTTGAAGAACAAGTAAGAGTAGAAATACACCAAGGTTCCCACCACACTCATTACAAACAAATGATCTTAATAAAACAAGGCTAATAATGTCTTCAATCCATGACTATGATACTTATGACCTTGCAAAAATCATAGCTGATGGGTGCTTTCATTCCTTGTCTCACTCTGACTTCACTTTCACGTGATTCTGCAACTTGCCATATAGCGTACAGAATAAATCTCTTTTTTTGATTCTTAAAGGCACTTGCTGCTGATAAGAAAGAAGCAACAAAATGTAACGACACATTTAGCAACCTTCGTTGAAAGCATAATTCACCACTCACCAGGTTGGCCGGTTTGCAAGTGACATCTGAGGAGTCATCGGCTTCTTTATTGATATTTCCGCCATATGAACAACCTCAATATCAGAGTTTTTTAGTCATCATTTATGCACTCTGATGAAGTCATCATGGAAACTAGAAACTTTTTGGGAACATAACAAGAAGAATAGAATCACACAAAAAAATCTTGAAAACTCACGACTGATTCGCCAACCGAACAGGTTGAATATTCAACAATTGATGACTCTGTACCTGATTTCGACATGCTTTCTCCAAAAAACGATAGTTGTTCAAAATGTAAATTTGTATATATTCATCATTTTATAAATGATGACAGTACTGTTGACAATCTCAAATACAAGCAAATACAAACCTGAAGTAACCGATGATTTTGATTTTTCGGCATTTCGTATCGAATGCAAATTTTTGGCTGAAGCACTTCCCAACAAAGACATGTTTAGACCGCTAAAATGATTTTGTTTCCAAATCTCACTAGATATCATTCACTTTCCATGATTGAAAAAGGAATAGTATATCATACGAAACCAAATAACCAGCATTGTCCCTCAACTTATAAATAAAGATCTCATCTTCCTGACCTAATCTAATCAACTGAATCTGTGATTTACTAAACTTTTGAACTAGACATATTAACATGTGAAACCTTAACATAAGTTAAATTTTAAAACTATGCACTGCACTGCAACCATCCCCATATCACAGGATATGAAAAAGTAGTAATTTACCTGACTGGCATTTTATTATGCTGCAGAACTTCACTTTTCATCAATTTCCTGCAAATTTTAGCAATGGAACTTATAAAAGAGTAAAAGTAATCCTCTCTTCTCAGTTAAGCAATCAAGTTCTGAAAACATACCTCTCCAAAATTGTTTTCTTATTCAAAATTTCGCAACAAAATCGACGAAGTTTTTCATAATTAATTCGCTAAAAACAAAAAAAAATAATGAATTCTTAAAAAAAAAAAACTGAGTACTCAGCTGAACAGAAAAATCGTAAAAAGCTAACAATAAGCTCGCATTTCAGAAAATTTCACTGAAGACAACAAATGTTACAACTAAAACGGAGGAATAGTTGATTTCAATAATCGCCAGTCCATTATTACCTCTCTTCCCTACTCTTACATTAGAAGTTAAGCTTTAGAAGTTGTTTGAGACGGTACAAGTTCCGGTGATTAATTAACTGCAAGAGTAATGACAATGCCTAACCATTATATTGAAGCGTTTTACTAAGTATGTAGCATGCATTGTTTGGAATTTGATCACTTGCATAATTTCAACCATTGCTTCAGCTAATATTTCTCTAGGACAACGGAAATACATCTGAACCTGAAAAAAAGATTTATATTCTCCAACAAGAATCATCGGAGGGACACACTAGCAATAAACACCATGAAATCGCATGCTTCAAAAAGACGAACCGCTTCAGGCATATCTCGGCTAATTTTGCAAATTGCAATCTTCTTCTTGCAGTACAAACATACACCATTCAGATCTGCAACATTCACTGAATGAGTAAATTGAATACTGGTTACTACGCTGATTATGGTTTTGACTCACTCACACCATTGTGTCACGCTATCCACACATAAAAGTTGAAAAGTGTATTCTTAAATAAAACAAACAGCAACTCATGGAAAATTAACTTGTTAGGCTAACCTCGGGAAGATGCAATACCAATCAAGCATTTGTTACAAAAGACGTGACCACATGTCGTCAAATAGAATGCAACACGTGAAGAAGAGTAAGCTGGACGGCAACATAGGTTACACATTACCCAACTTTGTCCCGGTATAGGATCATCTTTGTCCGACATTTCCTGATTTGTTGAAAGAATTAAAAGCATTCCACTAGATTGGGTGTTCAGTGTAATGAATCACCATACATCTTTATACAATACATCACTTCATAAAATAAATATATCAAATACGAAAAGAATGAAACATCCATTCATGATGAATTGCGACAATTCCGAGGAAAATAATTATTTCCAACATTTTGAAGTAGAGGACACAATGAAATGGTAAAGATATCTTAATCAGGACATTAAATATTTGTTTATGATGGAGATTTAAAAAAGGAAACGCTTAAATATAAATCCTATACCTTACATAGATATTTCATCAATCTAATTCCTGTGCTAGTTAGCCTCAATTCATTTGTACATAAAAAGCATTTACTAGAAGACAAAAAATAAGTGTGTAATTAAACGCTTTATAAATAAGCAGAGTGAAGCAAATGAGCACATATATATGTACATAATCATGAACTGTCAACTTTATTAGTGAGTTTGGAATCATCAAAAATGGTGTTACGAAAAATATCACATGAGTGTAAAACCATTTGCTAAATTCTGTATCCATATAAAGATATATAGAGAACTAAACAAATGGTTATATATATATACTGTAAAAAACATTACATGAAAATCAAGCTATATATATCGCGTATGTTCCTTCCAGGACAGCAATGGTGCGATATGCAGTAGTCCTCAAAGTGGGTCTCAGCTTCTGAAGCTTTCAATGATAGCAACACAACATAAAGAGGCTTAGGCTTAACACTCAAATATCACAAGGTTAGAACTTCAAATAGAACAGTTCTCTGCTCGCATGCTATTGTTCTACCAACTTTTTTGGCTGCAAGTAGAGCGGCTCCTAAAGCGGGCGTTTCCTGGGGTGTGTAAAGTGTTACCTGGCCTATCCGACTGCCATTACTTTTGAGCCCATGTATAAAACCTATAAAAACATTACATGAAAACCAGAGGAAATCAAGCTCCATAGAGCATGAAATGAATTTAATCAAGTACCAATCTTACCATCCTTTAACAGTTCCCAACTCTGCCATACAGAACCAACCAGTAGAAGCGGAACATTGTGCAGCATTTCCTATAAGAGAGAACAATCACTGAGGAGAAAAATCGGCTAATATATAACGCTTGATAAATTTTGGACCATGCCAACACCTTGGGTTCATAATGAGAATCAAATCCAACCTCATCGAAATTGTGTGAAATGGCTCGTACATGTAAACCAAGTTGCTCGCCAGCATCGCGGAAAACTTGTAGAATAAGAGAATCATCCCTTGCTTCTTAAAAATAGATTTAACTTTAACACTTATGATAGTGGTCATCAGGAAAAAGAAGCAGAAGGTCACTAAAAAAACCTTTGACGACGTGACCCGCAAAAGATGCTATTCTGGATTTATCAAAATTAGTATATAAAATCTCCAGAATGCCAGCCTTATCATGCAAACCAAAAAACTTCAGAAACAACTGTTTTGTTTTTGAAATCGAGTAAGGTGACGGATAAAGCCCATCTTCTTCGTCAAATATGTATTGGATTAACCTTTAATTTTAGTGTCATTAAAAAAAATGAATAAATAAATAATGTGTAAATTTTACTGAAGAGAAAATTCGAAAAAGCAGAGCTAGGAAAAGAAACTACAATGATAAGCATATAATACCTTCTTGAGATCCAATACGCACTACCACCATCACCAATTTGATGACCCCAGCCGCCAACACCATACACACTACCATCGGCTTTTAATAATCGACAGGCTGAACCGGTTCCTGCGACAAGTACCACACCACCTATAAATATCCTTCTCCGTTCTGGGAGCGACAAATATAAAGTAACCAAATGTAAACCCGATAAAGAAAACATGATCTCCTGAGACTCGAAATATAACATTTTTCTAACCGTTTTCGAATGAAGCAGCAACTGCAATAACAGCATCTGACGACAGTGAAAATTCCAGAGCAATATCCCCATGTTGAACTTTCAAAAATTCAAGCAATCTTTGATTGTTCTCTTCATCTTCAGCTCCCGATAGACCCATTCCCTTTAGTTGATCAAAAATTTGTAATCACGAAAATACGCAGTCACTTTCCATTTCAGCACAAATAATGCTTCAAACGAATCCACTGTGAGCCATGACTAGGCTAATATCTATTTTGAAATCGATCGTCAGTACAAAGTAGAGCTTATCAAAATCATTACCACAGCTGCAAGAGAACCAACGATTCCAACTTCTTTTTTAGCCATTTGAATCCACTGTGCTATTCTGTCAGCAACCACACAGAATCCATCAAGACAGTAATTCAGACCAGGTCGACTCCATTCACCATATCGCTTTCCAGTTTCATCAAGAAAAATAAGTCGAGACTGCGTCGAACCACTGAAACCTACGGCACGACATTAATGTTGATGAAACAACTGTATAAATTTGAATAAAACTTGGACATCTTGAATTCATTTGGAAACAAAGTGAAAGGTGGTAATTTAAAAAAATGAAAGAATACCCTTCAATTCCAGCGAATATTTTCGACGCTTCCATAAAATCTGAAATAATCACTGTCAAAGTTTTAAAAGTTGACTGCTCGCACCACTCATTTAGGTGATATTTCTCTATGTACGGAATAATTTCGAAGTTTCTATTCACATTCACTCTCCAAACCGTCAGATTTTCATTTACCTGGCTCGGAAAAATCAACAGTCTTTCATGTATAAGATATGCTTCTTCACATCTCCATTGTCTCAGGAATAAACAATATGCCATATATTATTCAACTGCATCCACCACAAAACATTACTGTACCATCCACACTTTAGATGGTACCTTTTTCCGGATTACCCAAATCAAAATTATAAAGAATATTGCAGTGGTCATGCCAGACAGAGATTCTGCTGCTGGCAAGAAAGTGTTTGATAGTCACGTAGACTACCGATGACAAACGGAAGCACACCAAAGCTCCGCCTTCGACACCAAACAGATTATCCAATTGAGGATCAGCAAACCACTGTTTCATTGCACATCCGCAGTTATTACTAGGTACGTGTCTCTTCGAATTTACTATCAGCTCAGTTCGATGCGGTATGACTTCTCATAGCCGAAACGATGAATGGAAGAAGGACCTTATGACCTCAATAAATCAGAACTCCCCAATTAATCATATATTTAGAAATACAGCTGGAAAGTTTGATAAACAGTAGAGAGGGTAGAACTGAGCTTTCTTGCAAAGTGTGAAGTAGAATAGAGAAAAGTTCGATGGAAATAATCTTTCCGATTACATATTACAGTTGTGAAATGTGCTTAGCGTGGGAACTTCTACTCACTCCAATCAAATGTCTGTTCGCGATATAGCTACGGTGTAATACTGTCAAATACCACGATGAATTGCTGTCTACAGAAACCATACTGTGATGAGCAAAACCATTTTGTCCATTGTACATCTCTTGATATTGTTCGATAAAACATCCGAAATAATGTTGATGACCAGGGAGAGATCTTGACATGAAGGCTGGATTAACGTTCGATTAAGCCGTTGACATAGAAAAAATAGAGTTCTTGAGCTGTACTCAATGGTTCTCAATACAAACTGTACCGAAATCATCTGAGAATGCGACACGTTCATCATTAGTTGCAACGAACGCATTTCGTATCACTATCGTAGGTGGTTGGTTACAGGCATGTTAAAGTGTAAGTAGTGAATAATGCCGCCGTGATCAGCAAGGTCTTCTACCTACGATTGCTGTCATTATGAATTTTTTGAATTCAAACTGATGAAATAGTACAGGATCTGAGAAAGAAAACATAAAAAACCACAGTCTATCAAGTTGGTCGATGCAGTTGGAGTTTTTCAACAGAAGTTAGGTGTCAATTCCGCAAAAATTAGATATACCTGTCTTACTGAAAATAATCCCAATGTGAATTGTATGAAGATCGGTATTAACAATACGCGCACGTCTACAACACAAGTCGTTCAACAAAAGCAGATCCTCGATGGACCAATTACTGCTGAAAAAAATGATATTTTACGATGACAAGAAAAATGAAGTATATTCCATATTCAGTAGATTATTAATCAAAAATGATTTACAGTTTCACGCAGCTATATTTATCTATTTGTTAAAGTTGATCAAACGAGTCAATCATCTAACGAAAAAGCAAACATTTTCTCAATTAAGAAGATTGAGTAATTCTCCCACACAGATGACCACATTCCTCTTATTCATTTTCCAAAAAGTGTAACAAATATTTCGTTTCAACACGATTTATAAGAGCATCATTCATTATTAAAAGAAAATACTACACAAAAAAAATCAACACTTCTAAATTCCAAACTAATTCAATTTGCGCGTCAATAAGTCAAAAAATGAATTTTTGGGAAGAAATGAAAATTCACGACTGCTATAAGAGATTTAAAAAGAAAAATTAAGCAAAAATCAAGTTCCAAAAACCGGTAACCAAAAAAGGATGAAAGAGAATCTATCACTTTTCTAATTAAGAGTCTGTCTGCACCATATTATAAACAGCTTCTTGCACGCAAGTAGATGCTAAAAAGAAGGGCTGTGAACGATAAAGACACTCTCGAAATGCGTATTTCTATGCAAATGCATGTTCGCCACCATGTTTCCCAACCTTTCCTCGAACAGAGCCTACTAGGACAGGAAACTTTCAAAATATTAGTTTATCATGGCGTACCATGAAAATTAGGCTCATCAGTCTGATTTTTGATCTTAATGACAACTCGGAACGTTATACTCCTGCTTAAAAACATATGCATACATCTGTTATTTCCAAGCAATTCAGCACCTTTTTAGCTACTAGCAAAGAAAAAAGCATTGTGAAACTTGAAAATTTTAAGGTAAAATTTAAGGACACGGAAAACAAAGGGGTGATATGACGTCTTACAGTACAGTATTACAACCCGAGAAACTTCTATCATCAACAAAAGAAACAAATTAATACCCCAGTCATCTACGCACCGAGAACAAATTTTAAACTAGCACAGACCACTGACTGGTACTAATAGTAAACCGTAGCAAGAATTGATGACAAGTGTCTCTGATACACCACTAATGCTAATGTAAAAAGAGTGAAATTACAGAGGTTTATGGTAGGAACGTATCTTATGCTTAGTTATTACGTCATTCTTCAAGCATCAATTGTTCCTTTGCTTTTCAATGAAGGCCACTGCTCAACAATTATTTTATTTGATGCAGAAAATTGAAAGAGAACGCAAAAAAGACCTATCATAACCAAAAATTTTTAAATTGCTGGGTAACTGGTAAAGGATGCTCATTTCAAACTTTCAGCCATAGTACAGAAAGTACAAAAAAATGCTTTACGGAATTAGCGAAAAAACTTTAAAGAAGAAAATGAAAGCCAATACTCAGTCTCTGTTATCACAAATTACATCAAACCAAACTTCAACTTCAATTTTGGAGCAATAACTCTAGCAGCAAAAGCATGTAGCTTTCGTAAAAAAAAACTATGAATTTTATGTAAATTTTTGATAGCCTGGACAGGAGATGGGGAATGGAGATGATTAGGAGATCAAGATCATGACGACCAGATGAAGGAGATAAGATGAATGCATGTGCTTGATCTTCTGGTATCAGAAAAAAAGATCGCTAATAATCTGCATGAATTAGATATTGGTCAAAACATAGACTGCAACTGTAAACTAATAGCACGGATTAATCTATGAAGACACCTTATTTGAATACTAACGGGATATGAGAGCTTTTTTATAGCTTCAATAATATCACCCTTTTTAAATAAATGACTTTTTTTTTTAGTTATTAGTCTAAACGCAGATTGCAAGTTAAAATCGCTAACTTCATTAGCCAACTCTATTCTCTGATTGAAGTTCACCGTATCCAACAGAAATGAAAATTTTGAGCCCAAAGAAAACTTAAATTAATACCGATAATCAATTCAGTACCATACTGAGTGAAAAAAAAAGCTGTAAGATTTGAAATGAAATTAGCTTTCATTTCGAAAGCAAAAATCAAAAGATAAATTAACAAGGAAAAATAAGCCCATACTTTCTCTCTTCGTAAGCAAATATGCAGATTGCCTTGGGATATTGGAGCAAAAAAGATGCAACAGTGCGTATAAACGCTTCAAACACTGTAATATCGTAGAAAACATCTGCTGCAACAATGTAATGCAGCACAAGCACATCCTCCAGAATGTGATTTAGGTTTGATTCGTTCCAGTTCAAATCCTAAAGATAAAACATTGCATGCATGCAAAGAATGTATGCAATCTGCAGCGGAAGAACTGACGATAAAATACAGCAATGGTAAAAATCTAACTGTTTGAAATCCCACAAATGTGTAAAGTACAAAACATACAATCCACGGCAAATCTCCATAAAATTGAGCAAAAGATTTTTTTACTATGGCCAAAGCAAACAACACTGTCATTTTCCGACCAAGTTGTAAACGCACTATTTTGCTGCTGATAAATGAAACATGTGAAACTACCAGTGGCAAAAGATACGATGCCTGCACTATCTCCGAAACTCGAAAAAAATAAGAATAACTCAGTTCATTTTGATTATGCTACGGTGCTTACTTTTACTAAGAAAGAATTCTCGTGCAGACCATTTTCAATGCAATTTTGTTTCAAAATTTCGAAAGCCTGGAACAATAAATTTAAGAAGATTTTTTTCACTTCTGCAAGCAATAATTATTGGACTAAAAAAACAACTAGAAAAATTTAAAAATTGAACCATTATAAACCCAATTTAACCTGAATTTTTCTCAGGGAAAACAAACTGCCTCCTACGATTTTTGATAGTTCGTTTGCTGTTTGCAAATCTCTAAAAACAAATTATAAAGAAAGTAACCTCCTCGCTTTCAGGATGATCCGTAAAAATGACCAATTTGGCTCCACATTTTGCTGCAACTAATCCCGGTATTCCAGTACATCCGGCGCCCAATTCAAGAACTATCGATCCTTCGAATAGATAATGATGTGCTGAGATGTAATCACCTGCATCATTGATTTTATAAATTGAATAAATCTCTCAAAACAAATTGCAAAAAACATTGCAATACGTGTTTACCGGGCAAACATACTACAGGTGCTTTGATTCAAAGTTCAATTTATTAGTTTAATCTTCCTGTGAGATCTGAAGGTATCAAAACAAAAATTTTTTTTTTCTTGGACTATTTGGATACGTATGCATCCACAAGTTCAAGGTTGAAAAGAATTGCAACTGCACTGATTGCTCATGAAAAGTCGAACGTAAGACTACCGATCCACCATGATATTGAAGGTTTGCTAGCTCATTGAAATCAAAATGCATTTCAACTAAGCTTAAAAAAGTTTCAGGATCTCAAGGTGGTCTCCAGGTAGTAGATATTATGTACAAACATGAAGCATATCACACTGTTCACCATGACTTGTACTTCTGCCTAATGAAACAAAAGTTTAATCGTTTGTTTCCTCTTGCAAAGCCGACGAAGCAAATCCGGAGCAACACTCTGTTGATGTTACTTTGAGGGTTTCTTAGACAATAATTAAACTGATTATTTATTGTGAAGATTGACAATTAGAGTAGTCACATTTCTATGCTAATAATAATTATGCAATTGTTTCGCTTGGAACAAGTTATTACTGACAGAACATAAAGAGTATAGACTTGATCTTTTCATGGCTGTACATTGCAAGCAATCGTCAAAAGTGAAGGAAATTGCTTTTACATGAATCGAGAATATGCTCTTGAAAAGAACATTTTCAGCTCAATATCGAATGAAGCCAGAATTTTGATTGGTTTTCAGCTACGTGTCTATTAATGTTTTATGTGACAAGTTTGACAGTCTAAACTATATGATCCTGAATATTTAACATGATAATTAACACTCCGACTTTTGCCTAAATCGAGACCACGATAGATCTCACGGATGAACTATAAATTTAATCAAAGTGTTCCGAGCGCGGAAGAAATTCCATGCTTATTCGTACGAAGACAACCTACCCAAAACTTCACTGCTCTGCCAGACATGTCGCCAATGTTCTGTCATCTCTCACCAACAACAATATATTATCCCTTTTAGATACTTCATAGTTTGTCGGAAGATTGGCTGAATTTCACTGCCACATTTTATTGCGATCATACTGAGATTGTATTCCTCAAACCATAATATGGTTAAATGGTACTCCCCGTTTTTAAAATCCTGAAAATTAACCAGAATATATGGTTAATTTCCAGAACCGTAATCCTGAATTCAGGTTCTTTTTCAGTACGCGCTGTGCTTAGCTCACTTAGCGCAAGTACACAAAATCCCGTCTCTTCCTTTCCATTAATCTACAAATGTATTCCACACACCAGGACGCCCACCCCAACGGTACCACTTGTACGTGCGAGCGTTCCAGGACACCTGGCTCCGACACATATCGCCGATTACAACTTCTGTGGCATGCAACTGATCATGAAATTTGTGTACAGGGTGGGTAGAAATTTACAGTGGTCTTTTGCTACTTTTGCGACAATTAGAAAGGAAGTGGAGGAGGAACAGGAATGGTTACAGCTGAGAGTGGCGAATATATCTGCATCAATTGTTGCCATCCGTCGCCAAGTCTTTTTCTGAAATACAGTGATAAGGGTATTCGACTTACTCCATGTGTATGTTATCCTCTCATTCTCATACCAAGCATCGGCTTTGCAATCAAATTCAGTACTAATCAGTTGTGTTCGTACTATTAGTTGTATTCAGTTAGTTATATTAGTATTAGATGTGTTCAGTGCTAATCAGTTGTATTTATAGACAAGCTTAGTTTTCATTCGTGACTGTAATTTGTATTTCGACCATTGGTTCGCTTTCAGTCTAACTGCGGTAAATCTGTAGACGCGTACATCGAATATGAGACTGTCCTGGTAATAATCGATCTAATGCTGCAATATATTGAAGCATATCGACACATTCTGATCAATACGAAAATCTCCGTATTTTTTTACTTTTCAGAATATGAGAAGAGAACAAACAGTAAATTTTTCCATAAGTGCTCGTTTAACTCTTGCTAAAATTTGTTCTTTTACACCTCTGACATTGTAGAGGGAATCTCAAATCTCTATAGCAGGACTAACTTTTAATGCAGTTCAATGTATCGAAAGCTGCATTTCAGTTTTTTAATATAGTATTACAGTAAATTCTCTATGGTTAAGCTTATGACTTGGAATGGCAGTTTTACGAGTGTTTACGACATATCAAGATGTAAGCTGGTTATCTGTCTAGGTTACCTAGAGCCTATTGAAATAATAGGACAGAAAGAAACGTCCTTTCATAACTTTACTTGCAGTACTGTCATAAGCTGTGTATTATTTTTGTGCTCTGCAATGCCTACGGCAAATGGATAGAGCGACGGATAATATCCGGTAACGACAAAGCTTATGACTTGGAATGGCAGTTTTACGAGTGTTTATTGCAAAGTCTACTAGAAATGACGTCGTTTGTGATTGTATTGACATTGCTGTCGCCTGACATTTCCAAGTTTTCCGTCAACAAATTATTTAAAACATTCTGCGTTGGTTCATATGGTTTGTTGTTCACATCATAATTCAGATGAACCTGTATGGCTAAATTTCTTTCTTCCTATGACCAAGTGTTCTTTGTAAGATTCCACGTGGATGTAGTGCATTCGGCAGTTACATTCTTATTTAAAGAAATACAAACATTTTGCGGTAAGCATAGTTATCATATAGAAACAAGCGCCGGAAACGAAATTATTTGATATTTAGTATGTTTTAGGAAACGTGTTTGCTGTTCTGTCAATTATATGGCATCTACATATTCTATGGTCATACAGAGTGCTAACTGAACTGTTCATACTTATATCTCATGTCCAAGCACAAAGAGGTATTGTATCATCATTTTATTTCTATCGTCAGAAATCTACCCTCGGCAACGATTGTTATAACGAAATCATTTTCAGCTTTATACAATGTGTCTCTGACCAGAAGTATATTTGTTGTTTCAATGGCTGCCGCAACCTCACGCACCGTTGGTCTGTTGGTGGACTCATTTCTCTAAGCATGAATTTAGGTTATTATAATCAAGAATTCACAATTTCGGATTTATAGTGCAACGGCATGATCCGCATGTCGAGAGATTGATACAATACACATACTTCAGCTCCCAGATATGTTATCACCGACGACAGACCTTAGCGATGGGTCGGTCGGGCAAAGATAGTCGCATGAAGATTGAGATGCAACGGACGTAATGGGCAAAAAGTACAACAGGAATCACTTAAGATAAGAAGATAAAGTGATCGCTTTCAGTCCAATGGCTAATAACACGGGAAATAGAACAGAAGAAAAATGCATTTATGGAGCCGAACGCATGAAGACGATCCTCCACATTAGCGGACTCTGCAACCTAGCTGGACAAACGTTAAGAAAAAAAAATGAAAAATTCACAATAGATGTCGTGAATTCAATCTTTTACTGCCAGACAATTTTTTAATAAAGCGCTGAACAATTTGAATAAAGCAAAGTAAGATAAATTGTAGTAGGAAATTGAAGAAAACGTCAGATCGGGTTGAGACAGTCGATACGGTCGATTAGAGGATGAATCTTCGGGGATAATTGTTTGGGTTATATACAGAATAATTTTGCATCACTGCATTACAGCATTGTCCCTGGTAGTTGTTACGAAACAAAGATTTAAATTTTTACATTTTTTTGTAACTAGCAAGGCACCACATTTCGCAATTAAAAATACCTACAATTTTTGTGCTCTCAAGATTTACATTAACCCTTGCAAACAAAGGCTTTATTGCGCATTTAGAATTTTTCGTCAAAAAGGGGTTTCGCAATAGGTGACTACTGATTCATCGCTTTTTTGTTTTTCACAACAATACATGTTTGTTTCAACGGATTCACTTCCGAAATTGAGATTTAAAAGAGGAGTCAACCTGTACACTTTCACTGGTTCATCTCCACGTTGATCAGATTAATTGTCGCACCATATCTACCATGTTCGGAAGCAAAACATATTTGGGACGACTAAAAGAACGCTGGTGTCACCTTTACCAGGCTCCATAAATCTTTCAAGCTCATGTTTTGGAAATCTGTTGCCATCACCAAGTTATCACATAGTGTATCGCAGACCTGTGTCAGCCTTTCCAGATGTGACAATTTCTCCTCAATTAGCTGGCATATTCTGGAACTGAACCAACTATTCATGAAATTCTGACAAGTAAGTGTAGCGAGTGATAAAACGACTCATCATATTACCGGAAATGCAATTGGTCTGGTGCAATGCTAAAAAGAGATATGATTGGCACTTGATCCACGTGGTATAACATCTCAAGGTATGATGGCAACATCCCGAATGAGGATTAATTTCTGTACTTTCCATTAATTAACCGGGAATGTTTACAGTTTCCCTCAGTCTTCGGCAACAATAATGTCTTAATCACTTTATGCTTGTCTGTCTTTTGTCTTAGTCTATGCAACATTCTCACTAATCAGTTAATCTATTCTCAGTTCCTCAGTTACGTGAACTTCGATTTCTTGACGGGAAGCAGTGTGAGCAGTCTAGTTCGTTTCTTTTTCTCTTTCCATATCCACTGATCGGTTGCAGACAGCAAGAAACTAGCACATTAAGCTAGCATAGTCTTCTTATTCACCAAGTCCAATTGCAAACTGCATAACTAGCAAGAATGTATAGCAGGTTGTTACTTACTATGTAGCCAGTAAAGGAGCATTTCCCGCATTGTTCCTCATCTAGTTCAAATGAACGATCGTTCAAAGATTTAGATTTAAGGTGTACTTATTGCATGGCTAAGAAAGTCATTCTAAATATACTTACGCCATCGTCTAAAATCAACAAATGTGGCATTCACAATGGATGTGAAATAATTTCCAATGGATTCTCATTCGACCAGTGCCTTCTCAATTTAAGATCCCTGAGTAGAATTACTTGATGACAAGAAAAAGACACTGGAAGTTGCATAGTTTTACTTGGGAGAAAATCGAGTGTCAGGTGGGTGATTGAATGCCTGGGCTCAGTTGTGGTGAACTTATAAACTTCATCTTTTTCACTACCCAGTGAAGAGGATCGGATTTACGGATGGATTTTCAGTGTTGGAATGTGCAAAACATAAGGATAGGCTGCAGCTGGTGTTTGACTGTGAACTGGTAAAACTAGAGTAATAAGAAGAGAAACGAAGTCTAAGGGTATAGAGGAAATAGTTATTGTCAGCTGTTAAGCTCCTTCACACCGACAAAAAAAACCGCTGTTGGAATTTTTGAAATATTATAAGCATGGATGAAACCACAGGCATATCAGCATCCTACGTGGTTCTTCATCCTTTCAGGAAAGATGTATCCCTTCTTTTCATTCATTCCGCATTTCAATTCGCTTGTTCCCTTCCTCTTTCATTAATCACGAAACGAAACAATGGGCAGTATTTGTGATGGAATATTTGCAGGTCGTAGCAGAATGGCTCCGCCAGTAATACATGGTGAACCGAAAGTTGTACAGGACCCAAAAACAAACAATGTCAGTTTGGAGGTGATCGTATCCGGTTGGTACTGTTTGTTTGTTTGTTGGCTTCTTCGCATACACCTTTCTTCCTTATCTTACCTTTTTTTTTTTTAGGCATTTTACCTGATGAAACAAAATGGTTTTTTGGTGAGAAAGAAATTGAGCCAACCGAAACATACCTTTTTTCACAACACGATGAAGGTGGCAAGAGAACTTTACTAAGATGTGAGATTAAAGTGAGCCACTTGTTCCCTTTCACATTGCTATATAAATGAGCATTTAGGCCTGAGTAATCGTAATTTTGCTACTGTGTCAAAGTTTGATAAATGACATCAATCATTACAAAGGAAACTTGCAGTGTTTCCTTCTCTAAAACAATTGAGTAAACATTGTTCCAACCACAAGCTGACTGGTTGTAAGACCTCTTCAGTTGCAGAATGTCATCATCAAGTTTTCCATATTTTAATCATTGTGTATCATCGATAAGCTTTATCTTATATTAATTTTGAAAACAAATAACTGTATACTGCTTCTTCCCGGGAGTTGCAGTATCTAATTATTAAATTTATACACCCTTTTGAAATGTACCAGATTTATTAGTTTATTTTTTACCAAGAATTTCGAAAAAGAGTTGGCGGGATCATATAAAGCGAAATTCTACAGCAACGATGGCGAAAATAGTGCAACATTTGTTGTGAAATCCGGAAGTAAGTAGTCCTTGTTTCATTAGGCTCCATTAATTAGAGCAAAGACAAAGGATTGATAACAAGTTCATTATATGCGACAACAAGATGATTAGTGAGCACATTTAGCTACGCCACAACTACACAGCGCAGCGATAGATTGCTATAATTTTGAATCCTGTAAAAAAACTATTTCTTTCCAGCCGCACCAGAATTTCATGATAAACCACATATAGTACAGCGTGATGGTGGTAATGTCATTGTTATTAAAATCCGAGCGAAATCACATCTGGAAATGACAGTTGAATGGTTAAAGGTACTGCATGTCCCACGATAAAAGTCTGGAGGTTCTTTAAACTTTTCCGTCTGACGGAGAAAAAAATAGTGCCCAAATTAACCAGTTGAATGGAGAGAATATTGCATACTTCATATTCCCTTTACTTCCAGCTGTCATAAAAATGTACACTTTCGTTTATGCTTTTGCACTGAACTATTTGTCTGGAAATGCATTTCACGAACCCTCTTTGTATTCTGAATGTTGCAGTCAGTTTATACATTATGGAATGAATTTTATGGGTCTGTAAACACACATTATTAAGGACGTTTATGCATGTGAATCTGTCTGATATTTTTAGGATGACAAACCTCTGAAAGCAACAGATCGAATAAAAATGATAACGAAGAAAGACGATAAAGATAAAGAGGGCTTCCAGTACTTATTGGAAATACATGGGCCAGTAAAGGAAGACCAGGCTAAGTGAATTATTTTCAGACATTATATTAGTGACTCATCATTTTAGCAATAAAAAATTGACCAGTTAATGTGTCAATTTATTGGAGATAAATGGAAAACGTCATTTGGGTTATAGATACACTTGTGTGGTGAAAAACAGTGAAGGTCAAAATGAACAGTCGTTGAACCTGTGCTTCGACTAAATGATGAAACAGCAATTAACAGGACTTATGAAAGAATCCTCTCTTGTAAGAACCATGTCGTAAAATTCTATAATTATTTCGCAGTCCATTAGCCGGTTTTAATTTCAGTAATTACGATTTGAACTCTCAGAGATATTTCTCAATCACTGTTTATAACATTATGTGTTTTGTGATATATTACTGTAGTGCTTTATTGTCGAATAAAATTGACAGTTTCGAACTGAAATCTAGCATGTACTGTATTTTGTTCCTTATCGACAAATTATTGTAAAAAAAACAACTCATGTCGATGCGTTTTATGAGTGGCACCTGAGTTGGCAGTGGATGGGAATGCGCAGTTATCACCATATCAGTGATAATACTTCGCAGCCGACGACCAGCAAGCAGTCTGTACTGAAGCCGTGACACTTCGCCAGAAGGACAAGTTAAGGATGTCCCCTCACTTCCATTTCCATTTCTCCACACACGTCCTTCAATTACCGCCGTCACGTAGAAGACGAATTGTAGTTTGTTCGAAGTTTAAGACAGGGTGGCGATGTGGGGTTGGTTGTTACCTGAAGTTGGGGAGGACTGACTCGTTTGTTCATTCTGGATGTACTTATGAGATTTGATACGGTGGTACTGATTGGGAGTGGCACTTTGCGGCGGGTGCTGTTTCCCTTTCCATCAAGTAACGTGAAAGCTGGAAAATTGGAATGCTTCACATGAAACTATTTCCATTGTTATTGCAGAATGGGGAGTGTTGCCAAACGCAGGAGTAGTAGATTGAAAAACAAGTCGAAATTGATGTTAGACGTGGAAGGATGCAAGGAAGAAATTGGCATTTGTAAGGAAGACAAAAATCATTCCGGTTTGGAAGATGGTAAAGCTAAAACAATTTGGCAGGTCGCAGAAGGTGTAGAATAGATTTACTTCAGCTCTGCTGTAAGATTTCTAACAGCACCATTCTAGACTCTTAGAGTGCCATTATCTTCATTCTCTTCCTACCCAAGAATATTTAATCTATCAACTTTTTTAGGGATTTCGAAATCGAAGAAAGATGCTCCTAAATCATTCAAGAAACAGAAAACGGGAAAACGTAAAGTTAGTGTTAGTTCGGATGACACTGGTAATTCCAGTATTTCGGAAGATGAGTGGGAAGACGTTGATTTTGTTGGTCAATCAAATTTTGATACTGATACTGTTGAAGTTACGATTAAATCTGTGAAACCTGTCGAAACCGAAGAAAGCAAATGGGCAAAATTTATTAGACAGCAGGTCAATCGTAAAATCCGTGAACGGCAAATTAATTGTCACAAGGTTAGCCTAATATCTAACTTCTTCATTGCTCGAATAAAACCGGAATTGTCGTTTAAGTAAGAATCTCTGAATTTTGCTTAATTCTTGTTGATCATAATCCAGATCATTTCAATGATAATTTCACTTTTTAATTATTTTTCTTTCACTAGCTATATTTCGTATTATCCTGTGAATTTATCGTTTGTTAGGATTGAACACATGCAATGTGCCTTTACTTTCAAAGTTTTCTTGCTCGAATTCAGATGCATATTCTCTGTTACATTGCTCATTTGCGTATATCGATACGCGCATTAATCCGACATGAAACATTAAAGTCGTTGTGTTTGTCGTTAATACCAGAAGGTTATATCATCGCATCAAAACATGAATTCGATGTGGCAATAGCCGAGAGATTTATGAAGTGGTTTCGTTCAGCCTTCCAGCTTACTGAGAAGAAGTACATCTCCAGCTTTTGCGATTCTCAGGTAATGCTCATTATCTGCGCATTTAGCAATCTGCCTGATAAATGTTGATCTGTGCCTACCAATTTATTGAATTGGTGAAGCATACTAATATTTTCCTTGCTTTTTATTAGGTTTTGCACTCAGTAAGGTTGTAATTTAGGTAAAAAGACTAGAACATTTGATTGGCAGACGTGTCTACGAAGATGACAAAGACCTGGCATCAGTAAGCTTTTCATAACTGTTGATAATTATATTGCTACTCTTACGAAGCGTAATTTCACAAATTTCTATTTTTTCAGCTGTTATTTTTGTGTCTCTTGTCAATGAAGCAGTGCACCCGCCTGTGCCTCTCATGTCAACCTGTAAAACAGAAACTAGTATGTCCGATAATTATGTTTCAAATATCCATTAAAAGCAACCTTTAAAGAAAATTAGTTGATGTTTGTAGCATGTTTCATTCGACTATTCAGTGCAAAATTCCATGTAGAATAATCTGTTGTTTAGACATTAAGTATGTTGCGTTCTGAGCATACGGAAACGTTCGTTAAAAAGAATATCAATAACGACGACAATGCAGCAGTATGGGAAAAGAAACTGTATGAAGTAACAAAGAATGTGCCAATAGAGACAGATGATTGCAGTGGACAAAGTAAAGTGAAAAAGTGTGGGAAGACGACAAAGCCAAATGGAAAGCGTTCGAAAGGAAACGAAAGTATTTCCGAGCAAACTGCATTTATAAACAAAAGGAAAAAAAATTCGGAACGGAATTATTGGGTGGAATATTGGGATAATAATAATTCTAGATGGATTTGTACGTTTTTTAAGAAGCTTCTTATTAATTAATGAAACTTACGTATAAGTAATCATCATGAATTAAAGGTGAACTATATGTAATTAAATACGTTGTTGACTCTTATTGAACGAGTGAATGGTCTCTATCGGCCTACTGTTTAGGCGGGTGAGCCTCATAAAGTAGTGATGTAATTGAAAAGGACACATCTAGTTCAAGCGCAACACAAATTTTCATTGTTTAAAATTCGATTGGTCTCACTGACTGCTGATTGAGATGTTTAAAAATGATGTTTTATTCAAAACCGATCTATTTCTTCCTGATGACATCAGGTTTCAGGTTATTTTCGTTAGATTCAATTCGTAACTCTAATTTTCTTTGCTTTGTTTCGAAGCTCAATATGCATGTCATCTAGGTATGGACCCGTGGTGTGGAAATGTCGATATTCCTGAAAACTTGGAAGCCAACGCTACTGCACCGATGCATTATGTTGTTTGTATCGATAACGGTAACATTGTTGTTGCTCATAATTTTAAAGTTTTATTTACAATTTCTATATGCTATATTTTTTTTCGTGCAATAATTACTTACGCAGATATGGGTATGCGCGATGTAACTGCGCGATATGCCTCAAAATTCCTGTCATCTGAAACACGAGCACTTCGAGTTGACTCTTCTTGGTGGATTGATACACTGAAGGTTTATTACCTATGCTGGGTTTTTAGGGATCTTTTTGATTTGTCCTGCTGACAGTTTATTGATTTTCAGATATATCAGAGCAAGAATCGGAAACGTGAACGCATTGAAGATGTTACAATACACGATGAACTTCTCTCAAGGCCAAAACCGGCAACGGTTGCAGAATACAAGAATCATCCATTGTAAGATAATTTCCATGTTTTTTTTTTTGTCATTAAAATTTTTTTGCTTTGAGATATGTATTAAAGAAGGATATTCTCAAATATGAAGCAATTTATCCGGAAGATCAAGCTCCCATTGGACAAATTCGAGGTATTGATATTTATCCTCGAAGTTCTGTATTCCATCTTGATGGTGCATTGAATTGGATGAAACATGCACGTATGGTTAAGGTACATCTTATTTTTGTGAAAGCTCCTTAGGAGGAAAACTTTTTTGCTGTTTGGTTTGAAAAGGTATTTTAATTAATTAAGAAATGTTTTGATGTCACACTTTTTTTTTGTGTAGAATTGCACAGGGACAATTTATAGGCCGGTGAGCAGCCGTATAAAATTGTGAAAGGGAGAGTAAATCATCGAGCTGTATCAGAAGTCAAAGAATCACGATCTTTAGAATTATATGGATATTGGCAGACTGAACCATATGTGCCACCGAAAGTTGTCAACGTACGGAAATTTAATCGTGGTGCCTTGTTTTTCTCTGCGTTGCAAGTTGAAGGATTATGTTTTAGGGACGTATACCGCGAAATGAATTTGGTAATTTATATGTTTACAAAGGCAGTATGGTACCAGAAGGTTGTGTTCATTTGCGACTAAATGGCATTCCTGCCATTTGTCGACAGCTTGATATTGACTGTGTACCTGCCGTAGTCGGCTGGGAATTTCACAAAGGCGGAAATCACCCGATGTTAGTATTTGAAAGATGTTAATTGCAATTACTTATTTGACCAACTCTTTTCCGAATATAAATTTATTTTTGTACAATAAAGTAATTTTTGCAGTCTTGATGGTTGTGTCGTTCTAAAAAAGCACGAAAAATTGCTATATGAAGCTTGGAAAGAAATTCAAGAGAAAAAGCAAATTACTGCTAGGAAGGTAAAACAAGGTTTTTTTAATTGAAATGAAATGATTTAGTGTTTTTTCGTGCAAAACTGATTTATTTCAGCGACAAAATGAAAGGGCTTTGAAAAATTGGAAGCGTTTAGTGAAGGGGATGCTAACGCTTAAAAAGGTTCGAGCCAAATTTTTGGTTGCGGATTGTCGAAACATGGTAAGGAATATAGCTAAAATTCGATTATAGATTTATACGTGATATGTTCATCCTTTCGAGTTTCCATTCCAAGTCAGATATTGTTTATGACGCCAAATTTTTACAGGAGGTTGATGAAAAACTAGAAAACGCAAAAAACGAAACGCCTGCTGCAGACGACACTGCTCTGTCTTGGCCGCAGACAATTTTCAGTTTGCCTGGTACTAGTAGTTCTATGCATAAATGAAGTGATTTCTCCTTAAATTTGTCAACTTTCCAGTGACTGAAGAACGTTGCACAACTTTATTACGTATATATATATATATATGACAAGTAAAAAACATTTTCCATGATGCACGCAAATCTTGAAAACGAAGTCGATTCTTAAAAGAATGCGGAAAAAAGAAATAGGCTTTAATTTTATTTTGAACGATTTTGCTTTGTTTCTGCTTGGCTTTACATTACAGCTCTTCAAATTCGTTTTAAATTGGGCAATTTTCTATGTTACCTTCTGTATGTAAATCGATCTCTTTTCATGATTTCTGTTTTAGACACTGCTTTGTTTTTTGTTTTAAGCAAGCATTTTTAAATCATTCTCTTCCATCACCAAACAGACCCATTTCAAACACTGCAAGTGTTTTATGTTTGGTCTAGCTATTTTTCTGGATATAACTGTAATGGATGCTGCGAGACTCTATTTTACCTTGAATTAATTTTCTCACATCCTGGCGTCTAAGATCAAATCATTTGAATTGGTAAATGTTATCAGTAAGAAGTGAAGTTTCGTTAATATATAAGCTTACATTGAAAAGCAACCATTGTGTGCTACCATTATTTTGAAACCTAGCATGACTAGTATAGAGCTTCTGTAATATGTAAATGGTGCACTTTTTCGAAGGAACTGAGCAGCAGCAGTTTACTATATCATTGAAAGATGACAGAGTAAGGTGTAGGACTCTAGAAAGTAGTGTTACAAGCAAGTTCGAAGTATTAAATTTGTATTTTTTCTGTACCATTTATGATTTTTCTTTTAAAAATGAAGAAAACGTACTAAGGTAGTCAAGTTTGGATGACGGATTGTTAGTATAAACCTTTGGTGAGATGACATGTAAATGTGGTTTGTACTTGAAAATTTCTAAGGGTAGTTTGTGACATGATAAGTTGGAAGCTTCGATTAACGCCAAAAGAAGTAGCTGCGAAGATTACTGTTGCTATTGTTGGTCTAGCGATTGGAGCATATGGTGTGGCGGTCATCTATAAACCGCTTAAGGTTGGCATATAATATTCATTTAGTGCTATTTTCGGGGTTCCTGATTATGGCGGAGTGAGAAGTCATTTTGGCGCTTACTACTTAAACATCGTTTCTATTTGCAGGGGTTTCAGGACGAACTTGATTTGCGTAAGGGTGAACTGTTACGTTACTATAAAACGAAACATGACGAACGTATCCGACAAGCCATCAGCAACTCAAAATAATGTCGATGGCGGTTATCGTGATTGCTCACCACCTGATTCTTTGTTTAAACGAACATTCAAGTTCTATAAAAGACATGACGTGACACCAAATTTCTCCAAAGTTCTTAATTTACGGCGCTCTTCATCTACCCATGGGATAATTTGCTCAAAATTTGAGCCGACTGTGGCACCATCAGATGAAATGTTAGACAAGCTCGGCCTTCGGCCACTATCCGAATGGACTGCTTCAACTATCGCCCATCGGCCAGGCATGGTAATATTGAATGACGTTTTTAAACCGATTAGTCATCTTCAATGGATGAAACGCTCATTGTTTGTTTACGCTGAACCGCCTGGTTTCACCAATATCGGCGTAGAAGTGCCCAATGCCCGAAATGTTAGTTCGGATGTTCGAATTTATGAATGCTAATAATTTCTTACCAAATTGAGAAGGTCTGGACAGGGAGGTAGTTTTAATGTTCAATTTCCACGAAGAGAAGGTAAATAGGATGATTTGAAGGGGTATAACTTTTGGCATTTTAGAGTCAAGCCTGCCAGTTTAAGTCAAATATTTTTCTTGTACCGTTTTCGGTTTTCTTACTTATCCCCAAACTATCGAAAAAGTTTCGTTCACCGTGAATTTCAATCATGAAATTAAATTTGGAAACGCGATAGTTTCTGACCGAATACTTCAACATATTGAGCATATTTCATTAGTAATGAAATTTTTATTAGCGAAAAAATTAGTTTGCTTAGATTGATAACAATTATATACTGTCATAGGTATTCAAAGAATACGGAAAACAATTGCGTTGGTCTACTCTTGGTTTGCGCTACGATTGGGCGACGAAGATATATCCTTTTGAGGGTAAGCGCTTTTACATACTTGGATTTGGAACGATGTAAAGTTCATTTTGACAAGGAGAAATGTAGTATTACTGGAATTACCCTATCAAATTTTAAAATGTTCAGGTGATTCACTTCCGGAAGAGTTAGTATTGCTTGCCGATCTTCTCTGCCAAGCACTTGGTATAGGACTGATGTCTGCTGACGCTGCTATCATAAACTTCTATTCGAGAAAGTCAACATTGGCACCACATGTTGACAGGTTAGTTTGAGAATTTTTGTGCAAACCAGACTCTCCTGTTCAGATTAGAACAAGAATTGATTTTTCATTTCTATTGTTGTTAAAGTGAAATCACTTTTTGTGAGAGCATATGTACCGTGATCCTTTCAAATTTTTTCAAAATCCTCAAAATATTCATTGCAGATCAGAAAGAAACCTATCTTCACCGCTCATTTCGTTAAGTTTCGGTCAAACTGCAATTTACTTGGCTGGTGGTACTGGATTAGATGATCCAGTTGATGCGTTCTACATACAGTCCGGTGATGTCTTGATCGTTTATGGGCCGCAACGGCTTATTTACCATGCAGTCCCACGGATTCTGCAGGATAAGCGATTCGAGGATAAGGATCAGCCGGAAGAGATAGTGAAATATGCAAATGAAAGCCGCGTCAATATTACACTTCGGCAGGTTGATGAACGCAAATAACTATATCGGTTGTTGAGTAGTTTAAATATTGCAGAGTGCTGTTACAGTATTTATCGTGGAGGAGTTTCTGGGATGTATTCAATTCGTCTTGCATTTTTTTAATTGAAAAAGAGGTAAATAAACAAATATTGTCGTGAATGTTTTAAACTTTGGAGTAAATATGAGTGTATTTCCGTAAAACTTATTGCTGCATTAATGAGATAAGTGAAGTTGACTCTTTGTTCGGTCGATTTCTCAGCGAGTTTCCTCCTGTCAGCCCTTTTTCATAACTTCTTTCCAGTTTGCTCGATTCCGAGCAATCTGTTTCCATGTTCTCCCGCATATTTCTTCAATTTGGTCGGTCCACCTTTTTGGAGGTCTTTTAACTCCTCTCGGATACCAATCGAGGACTTTGGTGGTCCACCGACCATCCTGTTTGCAGCATACCTCTCCAATCCATTTCAATATGCTCGTTCTGATTTCCTGTGCCATGTTGGATATTCCACTTTGACGTCTTATTTCTTCGTTTGGGACGTGGTCTCGTAACGAAATTTCGTCCATCCCTCGTTCTATAGCTCGTACGGTCACTACCAATTCCTGTATTTCAGCTTTTGTGGGTGCCCAAGTTTCACATCCATACAGCAGCGCAGGAAAGACCGTCGAGTTAAAGATCTCTGCTTTTATCTTCAGTGCTAGAGAGGGGTGCAAAAGGATGTCTTTCGTTTTGTTAAATGTTGCCATCCTGCCTTCTGATGTGACATCTTCAACGTGAGATGGGCAGCTCCGTATAGTCTCACCATAGAAAGGTTATACTATACTAATACAGTAATTTAGTGTAAGAATACTCGTTAAATTAGTTCATGGACTGATTATTAATTTGAAATAAACTGATATAATTTACTTTAAACTGGCATCCTTTACTAGGACATAATTTTGTGATTCCCGGTGGATTGGTTATCATGTATCGTTGTTTGTTGCGGGAAAGCTCGAACTTGGGTTAATAAACCTTATTCGAATAAGAAATTAAGCAACGAACGAATACAGTGAAATAGGTGAAAAGTAGTAAAAAATCCAAAGTAGTTGTTAGATCCTCGTCGTAGGAGCGGCAGAGATAGTCGTCGATTCCAGAAGTGAACTGGTAAAACACTACTTCATGGGACGATGACCACGATTTATATCGAATTAATTCCATCGACCTGGTCCAATCAGATCGTGACACTTTAATTTTGGCGGGTAGAAGTGTATCGTAGATTTGACATTCTGGCGCTCAGTAACCATGACAGGAGCTCATCATTTCGACATTGTAGCGCAATCTTGATCTTTATGACTTTAACTTCGCCATTTTGGCGAACCATCAGTGTGGTAATTTAGTGCGCTACACTCATCAGTATTTAGTATATTACTCTATATATATTTCATTTTAGCGATAATACTGAAAAAAGAGCTTTGAAAGTTGGAAATGAATGAAGAGATGGATCGATACTTAATTGGTGTCGAGAAACCCGAAATATAAATCATCACATCGAGGTCACAGTCGGCATATAATAGTTGATGTCTGCTTAGCTAAATCTGTTTACTACAAGAAATCCTTTCCTTGAGCATAGAATTTTAATGTATGATGCGTTTCCGCGCGCCTCATCATTCCTTTCTATAAGCTTTTTTGCATCAAATATACTCATTTGATCTACATCAGTTCCGTAACGTTTGGTATGTTAGGATTGTCTCTCCTTTGCAAATTGTATAAATGGAGTGGCTTTCATACTATTGCACGGGCGCCACAATGTCAAGTTTATGATATACTTCTGCTCGACGTATGATGTGTTCCGATCTGATTGGCCTACTCGATGGAATGATGTGTATATAAACCTAAGACATTGTACCTCCAAATCAGTTTTACCCAGTTCACAACTGGAATCGACCGACTCTACCGCTCCGACCACGACTACTACTTTACACCTACTTCGGCTTGATTATTACGTTGTACATGAATTTATGTTATGTTTTATGAATAAAGATTAATTACCCAAGTCTGAGGTTCTCACTTACTCACTCTACACAGCGAAAATCTAGCTTTCTACAGCAACTTTTGCTTAAGCTTGTTACACAGCAATATCTGCATATATTGCTTAGTGTCGGTACACTGCGAAAAGGTAACACTATCTACTGTGAAATAGGTAGATTGATATGAGTATCCAGATATCACTCATCATATATTCGGTAATTCGCATCAGACAAAGTCAATTCTTATCATAATGACCCGTTTTTTGCACAATTGGTATTGCAATATAGCTGCAAGCAAGTGACGCTGATCTCGACGCGAGAACGGCGGATGATTTGCGCGCTACTTTCTCAGCGGCAATTTTCAATATAGTACAGATGATAGGTTCATGAATACAGAGTTAGGTAGACGGGTAGATTATAGTTTTATTAGTGACGCACGTAAACGTCAGATATTTTTCAGTTAGTTTTTCACATCTTTGGTAAACAATGTTTGAAGCAAAGCTTGGCATTGCCTCAACATTGAAGAGGATTGTGGATGCCATCAAGGATCTCGTTACGGATGCACCTTTCGATTGTAGTGAGACTGCCATGTGTTTACAGGTTAGTAATCTAATGTCACAGTAAGGATGTTTGTGTCACCCTACTTACCACTACAACATGCTACAGGCAATGGATTCATCTCACGTAGCGTTGGTGTCGCTTAAAATGGATGTTGCCATGTTTGAAAGCTATCGTTGTGACAGAACGATCAATCTTGGTCTCAGCCTAGCAGGTATGGCAAGGGCACTGAAGTGCGCCAACAACGAAGATACTTGCTTGATTAGATATGAAGAAAACGACGATTCAGTGTTGTTCCTTTTCGAGGATACGAAACGAGTATTTGTTTTATATTATTATATACTCGGATGACTATTTCGACAATAATTTCTTCGTATAATACAGCATTTTTAGGATAAAAGTCAGGAAGTGGTAGTTAAAATGATGGATATTGATAGCGAACATCTTGGCATACCGGAACAGGATTATTCTGCTGTCGTGTGTATGCCGGCTGCTGAATTCCAGGTATATTTTGGAAATTTGTGCGATTTTGTGCGATTTAATGTTCGCTGTATTGTTTGCTGTATCATGCAGTATTTTTTTGTTTAAGAAAACTTGCCGTGATTTGGCTATGTTCTCGGACTCCTTGATGATAACAGTAACCAAGGCTGGCATTGTATTCACCGGCAAGGGTGATACTGGCTCATCCACAGTTACTTACGCTCCTTCAAAATGTGCCGATGATGAAGAACAGGTGCTTTTCCAACCTATGTTTTCTACATTAATTATCATTTCGGGGTATGGTTAAAATAGATTAAATTAAAGGCAAACGTTTTTTCTGGCTTCAACACGTGTTTTGTTGCAGGCGGTATCAGTGGATGTTAAAGAACCGGTAACAGTCAATTTTTCTATCAAATACATGAATCATTTCACGAAGGCTACGGGACTTTCTGATCGGGCAAGTTTTCGTCTCTTGTGAAAATTTTCTGTTCTATATATTATTATTGTGTTAATGCGTCTGATGTTTCAGGTTCGTCTTTCTCTATGCAATAGTGTACCCGTCGTTGTAGAATATGGACTTAGTGATAATGGACACTTGCGCTTTTATCTGGCTCCGAAGATAGATGATGAGGATGCGGATATGAAGTAATCAGTAGAGCTCTACGGTGATTGATATTATTTGTGCGAACTATATTTGTTCCGTAATGCTTCAGAAGAGTTCATATTTTACTGTTCAGATGGTAGTGTCATATGAACTGAGTTCTTGACTCTTACTACTTCCTCACCATTTGAGCTCTTAACCATGCTATCATTTGTCTGATCACTATTTGTTTCACTTAATTTTACTTTGTCACTTTTCGTCATCACGTAAAATCATGACGTAACGTAGCAACCGTTGCAGATTTGTATCACAAACATGGGTTTATACTTTAAATTTTGTTTACTGTGTTTTTAGCGCTTGGAAGTTGTGACAAGAGTAGGTTTCCACTTTATGAACCACTGAAATAAGAAAATTTCGTAGAATAGATTGTTTCAGTTAGCTACTAGGGTTGGTAGTTTTGTGTGATACTGCGAAGCGACGTCGGATTGATACAGCTGTGGAACTGCTAGATTTCGAGAATAGGCCGACAACTTAAAAACTGACGAGTTAAAACTTATCTGATAGGCTTAACGATTACTCCTTGTAAATGTTAAATGACTCATTTATCGGGCCATATTTTATGCTGCGGTAATGAAGAGCTCATTCTTGTTACGGGCAGTTAAGGTCTGCTTCAAATTGCGAGTAAATCATTAAGCAATTGCAGAAGGTTCATTAGTGCCCATGCATTCACGAAAATCACATTTTCAATTTCCCCACGATCATTTCCATCCTTGTTGGTAATGTTCTCGATTAAAGCGAAGATCGTTGGCACTTTTCATCGAAGGGAATTAAAATGGAAGTTAAAATTGGCATGCCGTCAACCACTTTGATAAGCAGGACTTAGGAGTTGGAAAACACATGATTCCGTGTTATATTTTCGGGCGGTTTCCTTTCTGAAAAATTCCCAGTTCGTGAGATTGGTCTAACATAAAATTCCTTAACCATACATTTGATGTCAAATGGAGATTATGAGCGGAAAGGAGTGCTGAAGATTTAAATTAATCATGGCAGGTTGAAAATATTTGAAGGCTTGAAAATAAAGTTTAGGGGGTTCCATGGTGCGAAATATCGAAGTCAAAGTATTCTAAAAAGAACTGGATCCAGTGTTGACAAATAATAACTTTGAATTGCTTCTAGTGCATTACAGGTGGAGGAGTGTCGCGTTTTTTGAACTTCGCACTTTGTTTCAGTCGGCGAACAAAATGGAAGTATACTTCACTTCTCAGGTGTGTAATTCATGGGACACGGTGGATGAATGATGAATGAATGAGAAGACGAGCGCAAATGACGTTTACATTTGTGACTAAGGAGGGAGAATTCGTTAGTAGTTCAGTGGAGCAGGAAATGCACATGGGAATACTTTAAAGCCAACTTTTGATTGTCACCAACAACTTGACATTTCAGTCTCATTTGACCATTTCTTTCAACAGTTTCATTGCATGTACCGAATAACTTTTTACCTTTGCTTTGCCTCGAACTTCTCTATTTGCCGTAGTATCTCTGATACTTATTCGACATCTTTTGCAGCTGTTCTTTTCTGCCGATAATAACAGTCATCCTCTATGCGGCATTTTATTAAATTAAAAATAGAATTTGGCAATTTTTCTATTAGCATTTCTTTTACTACAGCAATTGTCTCCTCAAATATACGGTAATTAAATCCTGAAACTTTTAATTCATTAGACGAATATAAGAAAAAAGCAAGGCAATTCTCTTTTGTTCGTTTTTTCTCTTCCTTTTTTTATCTCCATTGCAATGAAATTTCAAAATTTCCTTGTCAATCGATGCTATGATTTCTTTGTTCTTCATGTTCTCTCATTCAGCAATTAATTATTAAACTTTTTAATTTTATGAATGTAATTATTTCCCTTTTCTCTTTCTTTCTAATAGAAAAATGTTGGATCATTTGCGATTTGCTGCTTTTCTCCTGTCAGATTGCAAGGAAAAAGTTGAAAAGCATAATGAGATCGAAACAAAATTTTTTACAATTTTTGCGAGAATTAAATTGAAAATTTCTTCTAAATTAAAATTTATGATTAAAAAATATTTCCACTGAACTTTCATCTTTCTTTTTTCTTTATTTTCATTTCATGATTTTAAAACATGAGAGAAAACTTATCATTCATTAGAATGAAATTATTTACAAAAAGCAAAGTTTGCAGTAGTAAGAATTAGTTTAGTCCAGATGAATAGAGCGGGGGAGGTAATGGCAGGGCGGGTTTGACAAGGAGCCGGGTTGTAAGGCAGGGTGACCAGGTTGTTAGGGAGATAGGGCAAACCTGCGGAAGGTAATTGCTCTTTGTAAAGGGCGGCGTTCCATTACTTAAGGCATTCCGCAACATTCCTTATTTAGACTAAGTTGAGTTGAAAGCCATAAAGGCTCTGCCTAACTTGAAAATAGCTAAATTTTATTTTCATTTCTTCCGTATTCAGTTAATAAACCAAATTTGTCCTTTTAAAACTCACTTAAATTACATGTTTGTTTGCACTTTGATTAATTGCGATTACTAATTAGTGTAGTTGGTGCGGATTCATAGCGTAATGGATGAATCTGCATGTCGAGAGATTGATACGATACACATACGAGGATTCAACCCCCAGGTATGTTATCACCGACGACAGGCTTTAGCGACGGGTCGGTCGGACAAAGATAGTCGCACGAAGAATGAGATGCAACAGTTTCAAATACCTCGGCTCAGCAATCTCCGACAATGGCCGTATGAAAGAAGAATTCTACGCGAAAAAACAGCTGTCAACTGGACGAAATGGGCAAAAAGTACAACAGAAATCACTTAAGATAAGATAAAGTATCGGCTTCAGTGCAATGACTAACAAGGGAAGTAGAACACAATAATTCAACATCTATGGAGTCGAATGCTCGAAGACGATGCTCCACAGTAGCGTACGCTGCAACCTAGCAGCACAAAATCCAGGACAAGAAAAAAATTAGCAGATTCTTGACTTGTTGTAATGTTTCTACTAACTGTCTTAGCAAGTGATAACAAAAGTAACATTGCTACTCTGAAATTCTTTTTCCAAGTTCTCGTTTACTGCTGACCCTTCTTATTCCAGTCAGTCAGTTCACCATTCACCTTTTCGATGTTCAATGACAGTAACAAAATGTTGCAGTGCTGTTGACACTGCGTGAATTTTTACCTAAAATTTTTCTTTATTTTTCCCCGTAACCGAACAAAACCAGAATGTTTGATCCAAATTTACTAATCTCAAAAAGTTTTTTCACCCAGTTCTGCCATTGCTTCTCACACCACTTCTCCGTTTCTCCTTCTTGCCATTTTTCCATACCTTAAACTTCTCCATGTAACACTACTTACAGGACAGCCAGTTCTTTGTCACTTTTCCTTAACATTACTATGAACACCACTTCTCCGTTTCTCCCTCTTGCCATTTCTCCTTTTTTGAACTTTGTGATCAACGCTCCATCAGTTTTATTTCGTCTCCTCGAATTTTGCTTTGATACTAAAATAGAACTGAAAACGAAATGTTTCATGTTAGCGGCAATAAAGTTTCATCTTTCCCCAAATAATCCCAGTTTACAGTGAAATCGGAGATATCCGTCTGAGCAAATAGAGTCATCAGTTGTGGGTCATACGTCATTGAATGACCACAGGAATTTCAACTAGCGTACAAAGAATGATCACTAAAGGATAGGGATGAGTGAAGACAGGGAATTTTCCTGCGAGATAGAAACAGCTTGAAAGAAATTTTCCCCAAACTCATTTTTCATTGATACGAAGATATCAGAATCTGGAATGGATAGTACCAAGTTCTAGGATGTATTCCTAGAACTTGAAAAAAGAAACCGTTATGTGATCACAATAAAATATAACATTACTCATATCTTTTACTCAAATCTCAGAAAATAGCTTCTTGGATTGGTCAAAATATCGCATAATCATGCATACATTATAGCAGCGGTCAAAGAAGCGGTCATCGAAGAGTGAAGTTGATTGGCTGTCTGATCGTATTCATCGATTAAATTATGGGATATGGTATCTTGAATCAGAAATACCTAAGCGAAGAGCTATTGGAGCGAATTGTCGAACATGAAGAAAGTTTCAATTCCATTTTGTTCAGGCAAAAATTTGAACAGCGAACGATTGGTTTGAAGTACTAGAAAAGCGTACATAATAAAATATTCTTAACACTTTGTCCTCAACAATTTGCATAGCCATGGAGGTGTTACTTTTGCATTGTGACGAAACTTTATTCACATCTTACTTCTTGAAATTTCCTTTTCAGTACAAAGCAAATTGTGATGGACCTATCACCACTTACATAAATTCGCCATTCTGGAATTGGTTTATTGAGGTACGCAACCTTGCAAGTTGTTTTCCACAAGTAACTGAGATACTGTAGTAGTTGCGGCTTCTACTGTTTGTTCATGACATCTGATTTAAAGCTGCAATCAACAACTTTGTGACATCATCAAAGGGAATGATGATGATTATCAAGTGTCTCACTCCCTCCATAGTATCTCAGTGAAAATAGTTTGATTGCTTTACAGTATCATCCCAGATGGTTAGCACCAAATGTACTGACAGTGTTCAGCTTCCTTCTCATTGTCATACCGTATTTAATCATTCTGTACTATGATTATGAAATGTGCAATGGTCCAATTCCCAGTATAGGTTTGTGAGTTGCCAGTTTCTTTTCTGTATTGCTTGCATTACGGTAGTTCTTGTGAGAGAGACTGCTTTAAACCTTTGAATTTCATGTACCATACCGAGATGGGTGTGGATGATGTGTGTGGTAACGTCATTCTTGAGCCATACATACGATGGAATTGATGGAATGCAGGCACGGCGAACTTCATCAGTAAGCCAAGTTGGTGAATTTTGTAAGTTTCCATCCTTCAGATTTCCTAAAATATGACAGAATTTGATGAGAATAAAGAAAAAGAAGGAAAGAAACACTAGCTAAGCTTGATACAGTGACGTTCTGCTTAGATATCTTGACTAATCATTAATAATGCAAGCATTGAATGAGAAGTGGTTGCAGTTGATCATGCGTTAGACACATGCAAGATACTTCCGTTCATGATGACGTTATTTGCACCCTTTGACGAGAGTGAATCGCGGTATGATTATCTTCATACTTGTTTATGTCTACCTTCTCACGTTCAGTCTACCTCCTGTTGATGCATTAACAAGTACATACTTACAGTATCTCACCTTTGTGTTCACTGATATTGCTCATCGAAATGATGACTGCGTTTGCATTTGTTTTCTGGGAACAGTATGTCACCAATTTTCTGCATATTCGATGGTGTTTTGAAGGATTTTACGTAAGTGAAGGATTACTTACGTAAGTGAGATCATTACGTTTTTCAAAGTAATTGCACAATACTACCTATATCTAAAATTGCATCCGAGAGGTACTTGTTTGATAGTTTTCAGTGTCTCCGCAACTAATTACTGATGACTATTAATACGGCTTCATGTAAAGATAACGTGTTCTTCAGGTAGCACATATATTGCACGTATTTGCCTATTTCGATGGTGAACACTTGATCACAGACAATTTGTTTGGTCATTGGAAAGTGTGTGACCTTGTTATGTTTCTTTACAATGGTAACATCAACTTCCTCTGCTATTGAATAGTTTGGTAGGAGAAGATCTAATTGTTTTTTGGAACTTTTAAATGAAATATTTTCAGTTGTAAGCTAAGCAAGCTTGTAAAAGAGAAAGCGATCATATTGCAAGGTCAATATTTCCATCCCACTTACCGATCCTCATTTCAGTCTGCTGTACTTTCAACATTCTGTTTGCCGCTTATAGCATCTACCAGTTCTACATATCGAAGCCATCCTCTGAAAAGGTTCGCATTTCTGTGAATTTTCAACCATATTAAGCAATGGCACTTAATTTGCGATGGATTTGCAGCCCGGTATAATTCACTTCATCCAACCGATCATCCCAACCATTGAACTCATCATGGCTGCATTGTTATGGGCGCTATTTTCACCTGGTCAAATACTTTCCCGAGATTTACCGGTTTTCCTATTCACCGTTGCAATAATTTATGCAGATATCAACGTAAGTTTTACTTGACGGCACTGTGTTGCGAGCTCTTCTCGTTAGCCAAAGAAACACTACCATGATGTTATCGATACCAACGGGTGTGACACAACAGCAAGGTGCATTAGACTAGCTACGGTTGGGTCATATATTGAACAGGTGGTGAAATCATCTGCACTGAAGATGATTCCTGTCAACAACTGCTTAGCTTTCTTAGAATTCTTAATTCTAAAACATCCCATTCTTTCTATGCTAGTTCATTTTGAAAGACATTTTACCACAATCCATTTTCCTGGCTGATTATCTATCCTTACAGGTGACTGACTGACTGTAACACTAAAGTAGAACTGTCTTCCTGTTCTTTTCTCAACCATACATCACTTGCTTTTTATATTTTAACTTTCATCTGCCCAAGGTCATTGCTGAATTCCGTTCAGCCATTCCGGAAAAAAAACAAGAAATTGTATTCATTAAGAAGTTTTCAGAGTCATCTGATAATCTATCACATGAGTGGCTCTTGTGCAAAAACGTGCAATACAGGAGTGATGTTTTACTGTGCAGCTGCACTGCTGTCTACGTCGAATATTCTGAGCGTAACCGAAGAATTACTCTTGTTGAGAGTGCTGGCGGTACTATTGTTTGTTGCGTATGTGCACTACTTCACTTGCACAGTAAGTTTTCTTCAGGATGTCTGATGGAGTTGTGAGACGAAAAGTCTTCAAGCTATTCTGAAACTTCCATTGAGCATGAATCTGGCTTGAAATAAAGCGCAGATTGAGTGTGTACTACAATTAGGTGATTTTTGGTGAGGAGAAGGGGTGTTGAGTTCAAATGCCGAACATTCTATTCATGAAGTTGTATGAATCAAAATTCTTGTTCAAATCTGGAAGAAATCTGTTTTAGGTACGGCAAATGTGCCAGAGGCTGCAAATTGATGTTTTTTCTTTAAGCTATTTGAAAGAAAGCAGCAGGAGGAAACAAGGATAAGGAGGATCCTTTACATGTCAATTTATTTCCTCTCCATATAAGGTTGCATTTCTTCACGAATAAATTTTTGAAAGGGACCATATTTGGAGCTAGTTGAATAACGGAATCTCAAACAAGTGCAGTTAAGAAGTTATTCAATTATCAAAAGCCAAATCTTATTCGTGAACTAACATCAACACTACCGCATCGATACTCTCTAGAAGAACATTCTTGAGAACACGTCATTTTTAAATTCCAAAATTAATTTTGCCAGGTAATAAAAATTAAGAAGAAACAATGAAGATTAAAAACCAGTCAGGTAATACCATAATAATGGGCCTATTTAAAAATGAGACTAGAGAGAAGGTAAAAATGCACTACAACTACGGTCTGAAATATCATCAAAAAGATTCACGCATTTCCTCTCAATAGCTCTCGTCCAGCTTTCCTCATCTACCATCGACTACTTGACAATGTATCCAAAATTCTCCATACAAAAAGATGAGTTTTCAGTTGCGTGAAGATTTGTAAGAATGACAAAGTTGGGACGAGAGCAACGCCAGGTTTGTACATAAAGTTGCTCATTAGATTTCAGTCGAATTTCCCATTATGTTTCAATTTTTTGATATGCTTCAATGTTTCGCAACGATCCCATCAAAATAATTGAAAGTATTAATCTATTTTTGCAATTGGAGCCATCAGTAGTTAGCTGCAAATTCATTCTATCGAAGTGGTCTCATTATTCCATCGAACTGGCATTGGCCATCAAGCACACCTAAGGTAAGGGATGTTGAAGAGGATGTAGCTGCAAAAAGATTATTTGACAGTGCTTATCCGAACTGCAAGTGTCACTTACAAATGTCTTTGGAACCAGTTTCTTGAAATGATACAGTCACATTGACAACTTTAATCTCTCAAGAGATGCATTTTCCACTTTCAAATTTCGCCACAGTTATTACGAAAAGAAAAGGGCAACGCTTATTGACGTTGAATTTTTCTAATCCACAATCAATTTAAACTTAGGCAGATAACAATAAAAGATTCCGATCAATAGGAGACGTGAAATAACATTTTTCGCTGAAATTCAAGATTACAAGCCTACGACTGTATTTTTTAAATGCAGAACTGAAATACTGGCAAGTTTTCAAAGTTAATAAGTCCTTGAAATGGTCATGATGAAGACGAAAGTGACAGCTAAAACTTAAACTACGACTATACGATTTCATTGAACCGTGCGTCAAAAACTTGAAATGATCAAATTAATCCCGTACTCCGTCCTTATCTGTAACCTGACGTTTCTCTACAACTCTCGTATCTCTGTCAATTAAAGTTCTCCTCGCTTTTGCCTCTCACGTTACCGCATATGGAAATCCTTTGTTTCAGACAACCAACATCCCCTTCGTTAAGGCCTTTCCCATTTTCCTTTTTTCAGCTTACAAATTCACCTTCGACGCCAATTTCAAATTGATCATCCCGCGCCATCTTTATTTATTACGTTGGTCAATATCTACATCTTTCTGTTGAAAAAACTTTCCTCTACCAGTAAAGTAACTTGCCACCATTCAAACGACCGCTATAATCATCACAGCACCGTGATCGGACCCCACAAGTCTTCTGCCACAAAGTTTTGCCGGTCGTACGAAAAAGAAAGCAATTAGTGTGTATATGTATACAACCCCCCTAATGTCGGATATTGGCTCCGCCCTCCAAGTCAATATTCATGTCACAGCACACTACTACTGTAATACTGTCTGTTCCTCACGTACTCTCTTTGTTCTCATTCCCTAGGGCACTTCCGTCCGATCCATGGGTTCCACCGTACCGTCTCGTCGGAGTATTCCTGGGAGGGTCGCGTTCTATTGATCCGCAATGTTTGTTTATGATGTTCGGGGACAGCGTGGGGCTAACGTTGCTCAGTGGTCGAATTTTCACATTATGTTATCAAAAAAAATCAGATTGTTCAATTTACTTAACTTTGTTAGCAAGTTACTCGGATATTGCTTTTTTGACCTGAGAATTCAGTTCCTTCAATCTATTCATTTCGAATTTCAATTTAACTTTTTTTTACTCTTTTTATGGAGCAAAATTTTGCAAGCCAAGAAAGATTTCGCTGTTTTTCTTTCAATTCAGATTGTGAAGATAACTGCTTTCCGGAAAGACTTGTCTCAGGGACGACACAAATACAGGCAATGGCCAATCATTTCACTTCCATTCGTGAAGAAAAATGGGAGGTAACTTGCTATATCTAATTGGATAACATGTTTTACCGTTATCATTAAATTTTTCCGTATTTTCAACCCATTGCTTACTTTCAATTAAAAAAATCAAAATACTGGGACTGGTCGTTGGCATCGAATACATGAGAAACGCCACTAGTCTGACTGCTCTGCCAAAGTAGAAAAATTAAACCACAATTTTTTTGACTTGTTCATCTTTTTTTCTGTTTCAGCTTCTCACCAGTTAGTCTCAATGTAACAAATTTTATTTTTTAATAGCTTAAATTTTCACAAACATTTATCGGTTGGAAATTATCGAATTAGCTGAACTTTTTATACAACACGTCAAATTTATCAGTGGTCGCTGTAAAATCGGAAAACTTGGAAAGCCAATCAAAAATGTTTCAACCCTATTTTCAATTCGAAAGAAATAAAAAAGAACTCCTAATTGTTATTAATTCCTAATTATAATTAAAACTCTTTTTCATCGAAGCAGAAATTACACCGATGATTACCGCCTTGGTGCTATCACAATTTTCAAATTTAATGGTTCAAGTTTCACCCATTCCCATCGTTTATCCTTAATACTAATCTTTGGATAGAAAAAAAAGTCGAAAAGTGTGTAGACAACTCAGAAATGAATTAATCAACGAACATTAAATGAATAGAAATAATGATAAATGGAATGAAATTTTGAGTGATCAATGTGAACGAGAATTTCAATTGAATTGAATTATAATTTTAGTTAAATTTTCATCAAAACAAACTTTGCCATTTCTTTCATTTCACCGCAACTATGATAAAACTAATGATTAAAATTCTCAGCAAAAAATTGTTGACAGCAATGAGTCGCTCTATAATTAGGTAAGACTTTCTAAAGCAATTTCCAAAAAAAAATTTTTTTAAAGCCTAAATTAAATTTTATTCAGTATTATTACAAAGTTGATTCTTAACAACGCGTTCATTTTGAGGAATATTGCAGTACATGCAAGTTATTCCAGGCATGCAATAAGCAATTTCAACTAAAAGTTTGAAAAGTTTTTCCGAAGAATACTTTGATTTATCTGCATCCTTCTATGAACCTCTGAGAACAAATAAACTGGGAAGTATTTATACCAACTTTCAGGTAATGACTTTACCACCGATCAAAACCATAGACAGAGCTGCACCTCATTATCTTAAGCAATCCGCCATATCTTCTTTTTCTTATAATGGATAATGCTAATTGCATCGCGAAAATCTGGTGGTAATTCGCAATGCTTTCAATAATTTACGACAGGCTGGTAAAATTCATTGCGAATGTTTGACCTCCAAACATCCACACATCAGGAATATTCCCATGAATTCCAAAAAAAAATGAACAAGCCTCAGACCAAAAGAAGCGGAATCATTTGACCAATCGAACTGGGTGTCCAGTTTAGCGCTGATCGCTTAGGCATATATCAGTGATAGGTCTGAGAGAAAAGAAAAATGAAGGGATCAAAAAAGCTGAAATAAGCGATACTTCATTATATTACTTTAAGAATTTACGATGACTAGTAAAGCAGCGAACTATTCAGCAGAAAGCAAGAACTCATTAAACATTTTTGTTAGATTAAGCTTAAAAACAACATGAATTAATAAATTTTACTTGAACATCTGCCCTAACAAGTATTTCAGCTGCAAAAAGTAAACTGTACATTCAGAAGATCACTGATCGTTATATTGCTAAAGCAGTGCAAATTGTCGGCAAAAAAAACGAACGCTTTGCACTGGTGAATTTAAGTGACGAAAAGTGAGAACGTAATGAAATACACAGATATTGAAATTATTTGAAAGTGCTTTTAGACTATAGAAGCATCCAAAATTTTGAATATTTAACACCATTTTACAAAAGAGTTTCATATTTAACACTGAAATCTTCCGAGAATTCAATTTATTTTTCAAAATTTGACAGGTATAGAGATCCGAATATAAACAAGTTAATTAGGGTCGAAGTTCGCATTCATCCAAAAAAGGTATGCAAAATTCTGAATACTTCCAAATCTGCTCACCGAAATAGCTCATATTCCACTTAAAGCAACAATGAGAATAGCTGACGAAACTCAACACTGTCAAACAGATAAACAGAGAATAAACAATAAATGAGTGACACAAAAACGAAGTATAGAAGTCTGGAAGACGTGTAAAGCCACCACTACAGTTAATCGTTTCCTAAATATGATTTCTTGACATTAACTTTTACTTTACACAAAACAATGAAGAAAATTAATAACGGAACAAAAGAAAACATTGCTTGAATCCAATTACACTGCAGTGATCGGTCCAAGTTCAGCAGCAACACTGACTGTATGATTTTTAAGATTATGTGCCTCGGAACACTTGCGAATGCCGACAATTGGTGCCATTCTTTTCGTAAACTCGATATAATTTTTTTGCAGTTCGTTCTGCAATTTCATAAGAATTAGACTCTCACCATGAGATTCCATCTAAATCACATATAAAGGAGCAAGCATATGAGAATAACTTGAACCTGATAGGCTTGTTGATCAGCCTGAATAAGTTTCCGATTCCTTTGAAGAGCATCAGCACATTTCTTCGAGAAATCTTTGAAACACAAGCGAAGCTTATTCTGGAGTTTATCCACCGGCTTGCCATGTTCATCCAAAATCATATTTGCAAGAAACACGTTGGCAATCTTCAAAAAAAACAATCTCTAATGAAGCTTTTTGTGATAAATATCAAGAAAAGATAGAAAGCATTTTTTCATAAAACCAAGGAGCAAGTGCATATGTGAAAGAAACGAGCCTTTCCATGATAAGGTTATGAAATTCTGAGCTTACTTCTATTGGGCCTTGATTGACAGTGGTACCAATGCAACCTTGCAACACCATTTGGAGCATCTTAGCATCCGGTGGATTTTGCGCAGTAGCTGCAGCTAATTCACGGGTCCGTTTTTGGACATCTTCAATTGCAACTTCAATTGGCGTCAAAACAATTTGCTCGCGATTCGATACTCGAAGACGGGTTTTCACGTATGGAAAACTAAAAAAGAACAACAAATAATGAAAATCATTAAACAGAAAGAAATTACAAAAATACAAGAAAAATCATTTGTCTTTGAGAAAATGAGGAACAACTAAAAGTTGTGTGTGAGCTCCATAAAAGGCGTCTACTAAGTCGTGACCAGTAGAAGTAAAACGCTTGGTTGTACTGTACCAAGACTGTTTCCGTATTATTTTTCTGGATTGCTCTCGATGAACATAAATAGATAGTCTTTTTCAATGGTTTCAAGCACTCATCTTTTTGACTTGCACGAAGCATTTATTTACAACTGAGTTTATGTCAAACAAAATAACGAATTTATTAGTTAACTTGAAGTTACCAATTTTGCGTAGTAAGCACAGTTCGTCTTTTGTATTGATCGTTCAAATTACCGTGGGCCCGACCATCTTTTGTGAAGGGTGTAGCATAGACGAATCTATACAACATGTGATTCCTCTCGAAATGAGTTGGACGACGACGTCGTTCCCAATTCTCCAAATACGGCTCTACATAAGTAATTTGTAAATACGCTTTGGTGGAATCCAAACGATTTCGATCAACCTATACACCGATTGCAAATATTAATTGATGCAATTTTCTTCGTCGACTTTAAGTTACCAATTTTCCGTAGTAAGCACAGTTCATCTTTTGTATTGATCGTTTGGCATTAAAATTTAGTGAAAAAAATGGGAAACATACAGTATTTGAATCTTTAATAACTTCTACAACTCCTTTTCCAAAACGGTCCGTGTAAAATGCATCCAAACGATGGCTGATTTCGGGCAACTTCGTGATTGCTGGCTCCTTGTAAATAAATTCAACACCGTCCAGATCACCGAAACGACTGCCATAAAAGCCCACCCGAAAATAGGTACCAAAACAACGCTTGTCGGCACTGTAATTTCAAAGAACCCAATTACAACAATGATTGACGGCACTTTTTTCAAATTACACTCGAATTTCTAGCCTAATCTTCACAAAGGTTTTCAAAAAATTTTTTTCTTTTTAACCTCGATCTAACTTTTGACAATTAATCTTCACTGATATAATTATCCTCAAATATCGGTTGAGCGAAAATTTATTCTGGTAAGTCTTCAAAATCCAATTCAAAACAGATCTTGAACAACTGCAAGCTTGCATTATTCTCATATCATTTAAAACTTAATGCTTCAGCATGAATCAATGAATGGATTAAGAATTCTTCAGCGCATACCTTGGTAAAGGTGAATACCATGCATCGCTAATATCTTCAATGAGTGGTACAGTTGGTTCAATACGAGAAAGTGCTTGACTCAGACAACCATGCACCTGTGCCAAATGCCGATAATCACGATTTTCTTCCAAAATTGGAGTTATGACCTGATTTAAACCAATAATTAGAATAAAGTAATAGAGAAATCCGTAATTTCTGATTTTTTACAAGGGGCAGTGGCAAAGAAATCAATTAGCTAAACCTACACAAATAATAAAAAAGGCTTGGTTTTGTTGCAACTATGGAAATGGTAACCTTATACAGCTGCACCATTGATTCATACATCTGAGCTTTCTCCATGAACTGCGCCGTTTTTTCCACCAAATGTACTAAACCATTTTGTGTAAAATGACGACTTTCACAAATACCTTCTTCATCGGGACTGAAGATTCAATAATTATGCAACAAATATCATGTGAATGTAAGAGTTAAGAAATATCCCACTCTCCAAACAAAAATTGAGGTTGATTTTCCGATTGTTCGGAAAAATCTACCAAGTGAGAAACTTTCTGATTAAGACAAACCTAATAACATCATCGGAGACAGCACTCTCCTCAAGAATATTATCACTTATGGCTTCGAAAGCAGCAGCACCTTTCGGTACATGTACATCATACTCACGCATCGAAATATATTCAGCAGCTAAAGCAGCTCCATGCAACATGCACTGCGCAGCTTCCGCTGCATTCTCCCGAGCTGCATGCTTATTTGCCATATTTATCAACCAAGTCAACCTAAATTATAGCATTTTATAGCCAACGTCATATTTTTCAAACCAATTCGATTTTAATCAAGTTCTGAACTCACCAGAATAGTTTGATAGTTGATATGTCTCTGATTGTCATAAAATACAGTCATACCATACCAACAGAAAATAAAGCACAAAAGAATAGGCTAATCTGTATTAAATGGAATTAAGAGAAAATTCCTCGAAAAATATGCTAACCTAAGATCTGGATTGTTCTGATATCCTTTCGCGACACGATACATGAGATCAATTAGCATTTCAAAATCATTCGTGTATTCTTTCATTTTCACTGTGTCCGACAAAATCATATGTAAATTGAAAACCAAATCTTTTACCTGCAGTTGTCGTCAATGTTTGGTTGATTTTCAAAGTCCAAATCGTACAAAAAATATCGATAAATACTAAATCATATTACTCGTAACTAACCTGCTCTGAAAAAGTGGTATTGCGTAGCTGCGAATCAACTGAAGCGTCCGTTTCTGAATATGTTAGCACTGTTTTTAAACTACGACGTAAACAATCTTCATTTATCCAATCACCATGCTTGGTTCCTGTGGAAACCAACGTACTCAATGACATTGTGATTTGCATTTTCACTTTTGAAAAGCTTGCACCTGATTCGAAGCTCTGCTTCATCAATAAATATAACGAAGCTGCAGCCTATAAATTCTTTCATCGACTGTCTATCTGTACAACTGCCATACAAATAACATTTAAACCAATTTTGCCCTCAATTCACTTATTTAAAATGAGAGTAGATTGATAAAAATAATCTATATTCGTTCATGTAATTTAAGCTAGTTTATTTCATGGGATCACTGATCGATTTTCTTTAATTCCACAATTATTTTCATACAATTACATCATCCGTAACTTTGAAATAAATTTCGATACAGGTCAATTTAAAAATCTTTCAAAACCACAATAGACCTGCGAACGAATGGCTGGTAAGCGAGATGCACAATGCCTCAGTAGATGAAGGCACAATTCACCACACTGTTCAGTCTCCTGAAAAAGAAAATCATGCCCGCCCATTACCGCAACAAATCCCTAATACATAAGCATGAAAAAAAAAGACAAAAAAAGAAAATTCTGAACAGAAATGAAAGCCCTATCGAAAAAACATTGGTTCAAATAAACAAATCAAGAAAAATAAGTATCTCGAACAATGAAATGAGTGCAACAACTTTTACTCTGAATCAAGAATCTGTGGAAAAATACTGGGAAAAAATTAGCAAATGTTAACCTGTTCAAATACCAAGTCCGGATACTTTGCAATTACTGCACGCTGACTTGCAAAAACGTTTTCCAAAGTTTGCACTGACTGATTGCAAGCAAGCATATGCATCTCAAAAATATTACATTTATGTCTTCCTTATTCAAATAAAATACAGTGTTTCTCAAACTGGTAACAACAACAAATAATTAAAATCTCAGTATTGATGATAAACTTACCACCACTTTTAATACTGAAGGTAACACATAAAAGAGATAATCGGAACCAAGAACCGATACCACACGTATAATTAATTCCAATGTATCCAGCACAATTAATGGTATCTCGGTGCAAAGAGTCGCTTCAAGCGTAATATCTTCATCAGTAGCTAAACCATCAGAATTATGGTTTAGCTAAACAGCTTTGAAATTCCCCATAGTTTAAAATTGTATTCAGGTGAGTATTCAAATAAAATAGATGCTTCTTTCATCATTCCATACTTTCAAAGTACTTCGCAAACTGTAAAAATATGACACACTACGAAAGTACTTCGCAAACTGTAAAAATATGACTACTTACGAATAAGTTCATCACTTGAATGCCCACCACTGCTACCTGTGCAACTTTTCCAAGAACCCTTCCCCTGTAAATCTTTAGTTTCCTTGCGCCATCGAACACCATTTTCAGAATCAGCTACGCCACGCGAATGTTTCCGGTTGTGCTCTTTGATCGATGAGCCATCGGCGTTACTACCGTCCTCCTTCACTTCTTCTGTAATCTCGGTGGTAACCTGTAAATTTTCAAGATACAATTCAGCTGCTCTACAATCATCATCTTATGCATTTAAAGAAAATAATTTGCAAGAATTTTGATTCTCAATATAGCAAATCTCTTTAAAAAATGTAAACAGTACTCGTTTAGGACAGAAAAGAGATGACTTGAATTCGAAGCATGAAACAGCAAGCTGTAGAACATCTAAGAACTGCAAAATTCGATTGGACGATAAATCGCGAATCCACTGTCGCAACGACGACCGTTCTATATTTTTTAGCACCCAACAGAAACATGCTAACAGCTGAATAGGATTTTGGAAAAAAATCATAACATATGAAAAATGGAAATCCAAAACAATTCAATTATCTAATCCTGCACAAGATTTCCTGGTAATTGAAAATGTTTCTTGGAAATTCAAACCTGACGTGTATTTTCGAGAGAAAGTGTTGGGTGGACTATATCAATATGCTTTCGTTCGATATGAGGTGAACAAGGTGGTGAAAAATTCATTCCACCAATTGCAAGCATAACTTTATCGTTAATAAATGGTCCATTTTCCACTTCCGTGGCGTAACTGTAGTTATGGATGATTAAAAATTGCAAAGTTTTATTCAAATTTTGAAAGTCGTATGATGGAAAACTTGCCCGTTGGAAGCGGGTACGGAAATCTCATAATTAGCACTAGAAGACTTTGAATAAGGATCATGAAGTTGGGCTGACGCATCCAGAACAATTCCGATCAGTGGTAAATATAGGGATGCCACTCGTGCTTTCACTGCGTTATCAAGAAGTCGAGCATCTGACTCATGACTGCTCAGCAAGTTGCGAATAAGACTTATAGCACTAAAAATTGCACCAACATTGCTGGGTTGTTGTCAAATTGATGAGAGAGCACTGATACAGCAATACAAGTCGATCATACAAAATTAAATATGAGATTTTGAACATGAATAGAAATGAATGCAATTCTTGTATGAAATATCTAAATTTAGGCGAAACTCACAACTCAGCATTGAACCAACCGTGAGTGAAGCAGAGTATTTGATGTGTCAAGGACAGAAGCCAAGTCAGCGAGGGCAAGTCCAATTAAAAAATGTCGTGAACGAAACTCAACGGTTAGCTCTGCTGATCCAATTCCAGTATGTGATTCATTTGCTTGACTTGAAGACCAGAAAATAAAAGAAAAAAGTAATGCGGAAGAGTTGACTTCGATCAAAATCAAAAAAGAAATAAACATGCTACCTGAAGAAATACTGGGTTCCAAAATTTTACTTTGAGAAACTAAATTAAACCTGCTACTGACACTTGAATTTCCTGAGCTTGCCGATTCGATTTGTGAAGAATGATGCAAGGATAGAGATAAATTAGCGTTACTCTCCGAACTGGACGAAATTACTGACTACAATTCAAAGTGGTCAAGAACACAGAACGGATATGTAAACAGGTTAAAGAGGACAATGATAAAATTTATGAAATGCAAAACTTACGTGAAATGAGCCACCGGAAAGGCTTGTTGTCATACCCTGCTGGTTACCAGCACCGAATGGCAAATTCAACACAATGAAATGTTCATGAGAAGCAATGATACGCAAAAAATCCAATTTAATTATCATGAGGGTCGGAACTATACACAACTCAGCAGAGCTTCTAGAACAAGAAAATTAAGAAATAATATTTATCAACTTCCCAAAGTCATATATCCTGTGGTCGTAATTATTTCATAACCATATCGTCACGATTATCTCATATCCAATGTGCAGTTTAGTGCATTTATCATCGAAAAAAAACCGCAGCCCGAAAGGAATGGCTTATGGCCGTGACAAAGCTTTCAGCTGAGCTTCCTATATAAACGGTCAACTTGAAATATTAAAAGCCGAGTTAAGTTTTGAAAAAAAATTATGCAGATTTTACCCCATTTTAGCAGCAATTTCACGGTTAAACTCTCGCACTAACTTCATCACAAACGTACGATCCATCAATGAGAAACAATCAAGTAAGAAATAGGCCCACGAGGTGCTGATTGATCGAGACTGAAACAAATAAATTTAGCAGCTTATCCGGTATCTCAAAAGCAACAATGTTTTATTTCTTCATTATTGAGCTGTAAAACGCACTGACGATATGGTTGCCTATATACTTTTTTAATAAGGCATAAATATTAAGTCTAAATAATTAGATGAAATGGGTTTACCTGTCTTGGATCTTTCGAAGCCCTTTGGATCACCTCACTGACGATAGCCTGAGAAAGGGCATCCAAGTCTTGGATAAAGGCTTCACTAAAGCGAAGCTTGCGTGGCAGATACAAACGATTTGAAAGAGATAAATATTCTGCCATTGCTTTAATCTGAGTGCAAAATATTACATTGACTAAATTTGACAGATACGACAAAGAGTACAGGAATAATCTTACTACTCATATATAATTTTAAGTAGGGATTAAATAAATGATGAACAAACGTCTTAATGCTATATGAAAGTATACCATAAGTTCCAGGAAAAACCAGGAATTAAGGAAAGCCATTTCTCGAGCTGCACCACCACTGATTACCCATTGTAATGTTAATTCTTCATGCATCACCTGCAGAAACCCGACTTAAACAAAACAAGTTTTTAATACTCAAAAAATTTACGAGAATATCCTACAAATTTAGGTGGAAATTCAGTCAGTATCCGCCATTTAATAATTTTCAATCTGTTGTAATTACATTTTAAATAACCTATCCCGATCAACTTCTTTCTCCACTGCTTTTGTTACTACTAACTTATTCATTATATACTTATTCAGAAACCTGCCATATGAAAAATTTTTTCCAGCACATAATCTAGTTCACGTTCACTTCACTCCAAGTTAAATTTTAATATCAAAATTATATCAAACTTCTGAAATTCATTGCAGAAAAGATTTTAAAAACTGATCAAAAATACACCAAATAACCTTTTTCGATACTTTCGGTTCACGGTCACTTTCAAAAGATGCTTTTATGTAATTTGTTCGCTCAAATTCTCCTTTAAAAGAAGAAAAATGTTCATTTCATTCGTTGATCAACTTCTATACGTTTCATTTTTTTTCAAATAAAGCCTTTATGCAAATGCCAATTCTAACTCATGCAACAAATATTTCCAATAATTTATTATTTGAAAAGATTACATGCAGACAGTTTCTACGGAAAATTTTTATAGCATTTTCACTGAACAAAATCTCAAAATTTAACTCCACTTACTGATGATATCGAGCAATTGACTGCTTTCCGGCGAAGTAGGCACTCCTAGATTACTATCCGACTTCGATTCCGTTTTTTTACTATTTGGAACAACAATAGAATATTCTAAATCTGAAAAAAATTTTGGAATTTCATGAAACTAAAACAATAAAACTGACACTTACCTGTACGTATTGAAACTGGCAAGTAATGCAGTTAATTAACCAAATCAAAAATCTCTAACCTTTGAGGGCAATTTTGTGATAATATATATAGGTGGTGAGGAGTGAACTACGACCATGGGCATCACGGAAACTATTCAGTAGGACTGTACATATTTTGACAAGTTGTCCAAGCACTTCAAAGCAAACGGCTGAGACAGATACTGCAAACAGAGAAAATAAATAATAATATTGATGGTGATTTATGCAGATGAAAACCTATTGAATAACTCAATTTAAATTACATGACACTAACAACTAATGGAAGAATTCAGATTTCATTTAATTCCAGAAGTCAGGCAACTATCTACAGCTTATGGTTCACAAACGAAGATGTCATCATCAATTAAAATTTATTGTTGAATGATTTCCGGCCTAGGTTGGTTCCAAGAATACATAATTGAAAAACAGAAAACAAACCGGTATACGGAGGATTTGCAATTAAAGCCAACAGTTTATCCAGTATGACATAGAGGAAAGCAACCATTGGTTCCGGGCGAGCTTTTATGATACCTCGTATTGCATCTTTCAAATCAGCTTCGAATACGGGTGGATTCTTTTTATCTTTTAAGCTCAAAGACTGATAAGCAATCAGAAATTTGTCCAAATGAGAATCCTGAAAAAATCTACCGCATAGCAAAGGAATCCATGAATATCCTATGGGTATTTTTACTTCATCGCCAACTTTGTTCGGCTTACAAGAAATGTGGTAAAAAGTGAAAATACTTTGCTTTTTATTTTACCTTTATAGAAAAAAAGAACGGTTACTTTTGAGCTGAGAAATACAGCAGATTTAACAATTCTCAACAGAACAAAAACATTGAAATACCAAAACATATACATCTTACCTGTGTATGAACTGTTGTTACAGCTTCAAGTTTAACATAAAAAAGCGGCTTGTGTCCTTCTAGCCATTTAACATTGGGTAAATTGACATCTGGTGAGAGATATCCGTAACTTTGTGGTAATTGTTCGAGTGAAATGGGCAAGGTGAAACTACCAGTTTGTAATCGTCTACCGCATAGCAAAGGAATCCATGAATATCCTATGGGTATTTTTACTTCATCGCCAACTTTGTTTGGCTTACAAGAAATGTGGTAAAAAGTGAATAACAGATGATGGCCATCATTCAAGTCAACGGGCAAATTGATTTTTATTTCATCATAAAAATTTGGCACTCTGAAATTTGAAAAGAATTTCATTTTAATGTATGGAAATAAGTATTCACATTGTTGAAACCACAAATATCCTGTCATAGCTCATTTTTAACATCTTCTAACTACTGTGAATGTAGCGGAATTAAAAAATTGACAACTCAATAAATCCAATTAGTAATATTTAATTTCTGATCTTCGGTAAATATCTGTGCCTTAAAATTTCTGAGCACAATTATATCAGAAGGCAAAAATATCGGGTGAAATTAATTCACAAAATCATTGTTTCTTCACATAAGATAATACTCAGTAATACCTAGAAATTAGCTGAAAAAAATTATAGCAATTACTTGTTATGATAAGAAACTGCAGTATTAGCAGAAAAAGTAATGTTTGGCGCATTGGATTTACCATATACAGCATAAACAGGCTTTTCTTGTGCATCCATTAATTCCACATGCACAGCGATGTTACGTGATGGACCAGAACGACTGGATAAGTTAACCGATCGAGAATAAACGTATAGCAAGTTCCTAAGGTATCATCATTTCATTAAGAAGAAATCTAAAACAAGTTGAAATTTGAGCACTGTTTGGCGAATTCAACAACTTACCTGTAGGTAGCATTCACTGCATAAGTTCCTTTACTCGGAAATTCTACAATTTCTTTAACGATATCAGCTGGATTACCAGAAACGAATGGATGGACGCGAAGAAGTTCAGGTGTAAGCCGGAAATGGATTAAAATTTTGTCGAATAAATTAATTTTCTAATAAATTATCTAAATGACTACCCTCGAAAGACCAATAAGTACTGTCAACCAAAAGTGCAAGTTTTAGCTGATTTCTGGAAAATAAATTAATCGAAAATTATTGCAAAAAAGAAGTGCAATAAAATCAAAAATAATATCATCCAAACTAGTACCTCATAAAAGACTCAGGACATGCACCTGACAATTCCATTTTGAACGTAACTGGAAATATCTTCAGCTTAGCTAATTTGGAACCACCTTTCCGACAATCCGCTAGCATTTTGAAAAGATCCTCATCTGTTAGACGCTCTGCTTCCTATCAATAATTAAAGAGAAATAGAAAATCATAAAATTTGAACTAAAAAAAAATTAGAATTTAATGCGGGCCAAGCACCAAACAAATTTTAAAAGTCATCCGAAAATATATACCGATATTCCCAACAAAACCAGTGCTGAATGGAAATCAGTAATGATAGCTGCACTAAGACAACACAAACCACGATTTTTGATAACCCGCAATGATACAATATGGCTCACAAAAAAGTTTACATATTAAACCTGTCTAAAGAACGAATTGAGATTGAGCTGCACAGGTTGCAAGCCACCTAAGGAACTCAACGAAGAACCGCCATCAGTTTCGAGGTTCAATTTCATCGCATTTGTATCAGTTTGAGAGATAATTGTATGAAGTGATCCAAAATTTCTACGTTTTTGCACCGGTGTGTGACTTTTTTGAGGTGGCTGTGCTCCAATAAAACCTACACTGGACGAAGCTCCGCTACCCACACGGCGAAATGTTCCAGATGTTGAGTTCGAAATTCGATCTGAAAGAGTGATACTTTTAATTCATTATTTCAACCAATTTTAAACCTCTCTAAAGTTTTAAGTGGACTCTATGCAAAAGAAATTGAAACCCATAAGAAATAAAGTACATATGCACAAAATCTCCAGATAAAATTAATATATATAAAATCTGACATCAAAGATAAACCAACTCACCCATACTGATTATACTTTCTACATCAAATAGTGCAGCTGGTGTTGCATCTTGTCCTACAAATCAAATACTGGAAGAAGTTTTAAGTACTAAATTGAGAAGCGAATAATCCTGGTCAGTTGAAAACACTGATTATGCGTAATCAGTGTTTTCAACTAAATATTTCGCGAACAACGCACAACCGTTAATTGGGCAACCCATAAAACAATTTCCAAAAAATTAAAAAAATACCAGCAACAGAGCTGGAAATCATTCCCGTTAATGTTTCCACCTTATCCAAATAATGTGGTCCACTAAGGATTTGATTCAGATCAACAGCAAACCATCCAAGAGGCATTCGAAAAGAACCAAGTCGCTCACAATATTGCTGCGCTGTTTGCATCAAACGCTCCTTGTTTTTATCTTCTTTCATATATGGTTCACATGCATCTGCTACTTCACACGGTTGTAACACTTTTTCAAGCTAAAAGTTTGAATTCAGATCCAAAAAATTTAAAGAGTTTCTAAAGTTAACTTCAGCATTTGATTATATTTTGCTTTTTTTTTTACCCTGATGACAATGAATAGATCGATCAGTGGTTGACTTATACTGAAAATTGCTTGTGTACATTTGCTTGCTTCATCCACACAATCAGCATGCTGTGAAATCATCGCTAGAAGAGAATCATCATTCAAATCGAAATGAAAATTCTCTGATATCTGAAAAGCCATGACTCAGTAGTAATCTAGCAACCTTTAACAACTCGTTATGCATACTAGTCTTCAGCAGACCTAGATGACAGTGATAATAAAGGGAAAGTCCAAATAATTATCAAAGATCCGGAACCAAATTAAATTCTCCTTAGTGACTTTTGACAGTTTCGTAACAAAGTACCACGACAAAAACCATACGACACAGATTTCTTTAGAAAAATATTATAAGCAAAATGCCTACCCTTCGTTTTTCCTTCAAATCATAAAGCGCTATGGTACCAAAAATAGGTTCGAATGAAGGTTCAGTCTGCATCTGAAAATTTTTAATAGTAAAAGCAAAGTTTAAAAAATCCTGTCAAAAATGCCGCTCCTAGTTTTTATCTGTAGAAATACAAATGCAATAAGAAATGTCAAAATTTTTAACCCATCACACTATGCGAGTCTCAACATACACAAGGTTTTTTTTTCATTTACAAGAAAACAACAGATTGAAAAACTCTGAAATCTCTAGATCAGAACAAACTCAGTCAATTAGAAGAAATGAAATTTCAAAAACTCTACCACCAACCTTCAGAATTTTGATGAAAAGCTTCTGACCCTTTTTCTCAGTCGGAAATGGCGCAATGCTTCGACGTTCAATTACATCCGCCTAAATTTTTTGATATACCATGTAGCACAACATTCTCTACTCCCGATATACTTATAATAGCCTTTATGGTGAAAACAAAACATTTCAGGTCTAAAAATTTAGCAAAGCCACCTTTTATACTTTTTGATGGCAGAAATATTTCCAACAGAAATGTATTACTCGTAAAATAATGATTGTAAAAAAACTAGATTAAGTGAGTAGCAAATACTTCATGCTGGGGTGGTAGTAAGTTAATCAATGCATTTTGTCGATGAGCTCGTCTTCGAACCTCATTAATTTGATCAAGTTGTGTGTTTGAAATACGCTGCACAACACCTGAAGAATTACTGTTAATTTCAGCATCTGTTTTGACAGCAAATTCTTAAAAATGACAAAAAATTACCTTGCAGAAAAATAATAAATCAAAGTAAACTTAATCTTTTATTCAGACTTATTTTTTAAATCCGTAAACCTGGCACTGTAGGATCACTAGCAGAAGAATGAAGCTGATGAGGTGCACGCAAGGTATCATGATTCGTCCCGCCAGATGAAGAACCGACAGTACACATCGAATCAGACGAGTAGTGTGAGCCGAATGAGTCACGTTTTGCGATCTGTTATTACCGATTTTGCTATTATATCACTCAAAATATTTTTTTAAGAAAATTCGGTATCAACACAAATGAATTGAAATTACTCCAAATCAAACTATCGAATTTCTCTATTTCTCCTAACAGTGATACATATAACGATTACTAAATTTTAATTATTTAATTTAACAATTAGTAATGTATAAATAACGTATTTGTCTAACAAGAGACAAAAATCATGAGTGAATGTCGGATAAATAGAAAATTTGGAAACTTAACACTCGTAAAATTTTCCGAAACAACCACTTCCTTCACAATTACGTCCCATAAATTTCCAACAAGCATAAAGTCATCTGTCATATTGATTCGGAAACTTACAATAATTTAAAGAGATTTTGAAAACTATTGTTGTAAAAAACGAAAATGCTATAAGTCAGTCATCTAATTGCAAGATCCTTCCTTGACCAAAAAATTCTAAATGCGCAAAAAAGCCTTTGTTTGAAAATGTTAATGAAAGCCTTTGTAAATCTTTGCTAAATACAAAAATTATAAGGCAATGATTTAATGCAGCGATGCAAATTGTTCTGTATATAAGTCAAGAAATTATCCCCAAGGCTCATTTGGTAATCGGCTGTCTCAACCCGATTTGATGTCTGCTTCTTCTCAAATATTCTATCGTCATTTATCCTGCTTTGCATTCGTCAAATTATTCCACGCATTATTAATAAATTCTCTGGCGGTAAAATATTGAATTCACGACAATTATATTTAAACATTATTGTAAGCCATTATGCACTGTGACAATGGATAACACTTGCTATTGAGTGGGAGTAGCAATTGCTTTATGATGCTTATCTAACTGAAATAACCTCTGAATAAATACGCGAATATCTGTTCAACTCAGCAAGCAACATCTTCAATAACTGATATTAGTTACCGTTTAAATTTCATGAAATGATAAATTAATTAAGCTGAAAAGTACTCTTTCACACCACATAATTCTTCTAATTTCTTATTTTTTTTCCAAACGCTGTCAACAAGAACAATGTGCATCTAAGTTCAAAGTAGTTTCAGGTAAAAAATTTTGATCAAAGACATTTGTAGAGATTTACATTTATGTTTGAACGATACTTTTTACCTGATCTTCACCTACTGTGCTAACACTACGCCCAATAAATCGGTCACAATCCACTTCAAAAATTTGCTTGGGAGTTGTCTGAGCAATAAGAGGTCGTTCCATCAGTAGGCGAATATATGCTTCACCGCTTGAATATTGCAAATATTTTCGCTGTACCAGTGAAAAACTGTCGCTGTATGTATGTATAATGTCTTTTACCAGCGGATCGACACTGGAAAAAGTTATTTAACAACAAAATAACTGAAAAATCAATTTGTAATTTGACACCTTCATACAAGAAAAACAAGAAACCCTGCAAGATTGGCTGGAACTGGTGATTCGACCGTAAGCTGATCTCGATGTACCAAGCGTACACCGACATCATCGACCGGAAACTCGGCCACTCTGGAAGGAAGAAAAAGATAAAACACAATGTCATAATTCATAATTTGAAAATTCCCAAATGTACAAAATTTCTCACAGAAACTTTCAAAAATGATAATTTAGTTTTTAAAAGTGATTGGATTTTGAAAAAATAGATGTCAAATATATTATAAAAGTGGTTAGGTGCAAAACCTTCGTAAACTATTGTTATTGGCAATATGTTCGTACAAGGAAGAGTTGCTTCTCCGTTGCGATAAGATATCCTCTACATCCAGCGGTTCAACTATTTCAATTAAATTAATCTGAAAATCAAAAAATAAAACTTGCTTCTGATCAAATTTTAAATTCATTCTATGGTAAAGGTTACATTTCAACTATTTACAATTCTATTTTAGCATGATAAGCAAAACGTATTTGTGCAAAAAAAAAACTTCGGAAGACAATCGTTAAGGAATAATTTTAAATTAAATTACAAAATATTACTCTTTCATGATTGATTAATGCTAAGCCGGAAATTTTGCTACACCACTGACTTTTAAGCATGTTTAACATATCACAATCCCTCGATCAATTTTCGCACAAAAGAATGAAATTTATTTAATAAATTCGTTGAAAATTTTCCAACGAAACAAAAGTCTCCTTTACAAAAACATTTAACTTTATAAATTAACGATTTTAAAATAATTAAGATTTCATTATTAGTTGCAAATACAAGGATGACAATATTTTCAGATACATCTTATTAAATTACGCAGTGAAAAACTAACAGTTTGCGGACTAGCATCTGTTGCGTCCATTTGCATCATATTTTGTGGATGCAGTAATGAATTTCCTACTACAATATGTCGTCGTACATCAGCTGCATTCGTTCTAGAAAAAATGACATCAAACATGAAAGTGATATTTTCTGGAATGTTTCAAGTTTTAAGAAAAAACAAGCAGCATAGGAATCTTTAAACAAGTGACACAGCAACTTTGAAACAATAATTGTTATAAGATTCTTGAAAGTTCCTTCAAAAACTTGCAACTAACTTATTTCGTTTCAAAGCGAATGCTCGCTGTTCACCAGTACCTTGTGATGACATACTAAGCAACTGCTATATGTGTTAACGATGGAACATCATGAAATTCCCCATTTGCTAAAATAATTATTTAAACTGAAACAGAGTTAGTTAACAGATTTATACTATTATTACATAAAGAAGACTAAGACTAAACATAAGTAAACAAAATATAAAAACATAAAAAGAAAGTAATGAAAAACAAGTGTATGGATATGACGAAGTATAGCAAGTAAAAATTTTAATGGATAAATGCACATATGAAAAAACTGGTTAGACAAACATTTTGACATTGATTACTAATTAAGACTTACATTTCATTCGCACAAAAAATCAAAATTTGTATTCAAAATTTAATTATTACCTTTCACATGTGACCAAAACAGAAAAGTGAAAGAGAGAGTCATAATAAATTTGTAACAATTCCTTAAACATCTATCAAGATGTTCAGAAGAGATTTTTTATTTGCGAGACTAATTTATTTCAATTAAATTAAATTGATAAATGAAATGAATGATATAAAAAAGAGGAAATCATTATTGGAAGTGATTTTTACAAACTTAAAAATTTTTCTTGCTAAAATCAATAAGTAGAATATTATGATTGATTATTAATGAAAATATTATTAATTAATTAAGCGTAGATCTTTTTTTGTTGCTGTTTAATAAAAATGCAACACTATGCTTCGAAACTATCAGTTAATAACATTCGAAAAAAAAGTAGTAAAATACAAGGTCAGTATTACGAATTGGCTAATTTATGAAGAATAAGCGCTCCCTTCTCTCTCATGTATTTTTAAATTACATAAAGCGAAAAAGTCCTCGAAATTAAAAGAAAAAAGAAGAAAATTGAAACCAAACCAAAACAATTTTATAACTCTAATTGGACCTATTTCGTTTCTTGTTGTGGTGGAATTGTAAAATATTTTTCAAATTTTCGTGATACGGAAAAACTTCTAATTCTGATAAAAATGATAGGAACACTGAACAACGATTATCAGAATGATTAGAACGTAACGATAATGTTGGTAATGAAAGATAGTGATAATGACAATTGCGATGATAAGTGATAACATTGATATAATTATTTTAGTTTGGCCCGGCTGACAAAGATTTCGAGGATCCGAGCTTGGTTGAATGAATCCGTTGAGCCTGCACAGCGAATTTTTAAGCACATTTCTTCGAACTCTTTCCTTCAGAAGTTTAGTTGCAGCTGCCTGACAAACTTACAAAGTGACAGCTAAGCCCTCAAGCCTTAGGTTTAGGCTAGATTACTATTCTTTTAGGGAACCTTGTAGGGTTAACTGAGCTTCCCCATGGTTTGGCTTACGCGTTGTCCATCTCCAAGCATGCTTACCTGCACGTGAACCTGGTCACTTTTCTCGTGCACCTACATCTATGTTACCTGACTTTTTGGTCAGCACCTACCTGGCATCCAGTCAGGGGCATGTGTCACCATCAACTCAGGAAGATATTTCACCATATTGCGACTTTCGGGAATATTTATAAATGCCATGTTACTGATAAGAATAATACCATTAAATATCAAGAATGGAAGTGCTGAAATTGCCCGAATAAATAGCTAAAACGGATCAATAACCTGAATAGTGCTAATTACGGTATGTTCGATGACAATTGATGTAATTAATTTATAATATATAAATACACTCAATTTCTTATGCTAGTTGGAAGGTATGAAAAAGCATTTACCATTCGGTACTAATGCTTTAGCATACGTTATTGATTGACGTTAATTTGTTACGCTTTATCATGTTGGATACTGCAAGGTTCAGTGCATCGATTACTGCAATTTATTTTATCGGTTACTGAATGGCATAATCTTTCTTAATGATTATTAAAGAAAGCACGAAATAAATGAATCATGGATAAATGCACAGCATACATAGGTGTGCCTAATTAGTCTCAGTCAACCTCATTTGCAATCATTTTATGATATCTTAAGACGGAAGTGGTTGATGTTAATTCATGGAATTACTTACTAATTTAGAAGTGAAGGAATTTAAATATGAATCGATTTAAAAATGTTTTAAAATAAATGCTAACGAGTAGAAGCTGTCTTTCTTCTCTTTTTACTATTACTTTTTTTGATTTTTGCAATTTTCAAAGACATCAGTTGTTATGACAAATGAACTTTAACCCTAAAATCACCATGAATTTTTTTCTACTATACAATAGATGCATTGTGTTTGCAGAGTTCGAAGAAATCATTTTTGAATGATTCGGCCGTACAACATTGATAGTACCATCATTTTGCAAACGTAGAAATCAATACAACAGCATTTTTCATTTAACAAATTTTTTTTCTTTTTCTAAAAAATTTTATCAAAATATTAAAATTTTTTTAAGCCAAATTTAAATTTTCAAAATGCAAAAATTCCTTTGTGTCAACAACACTTCTCTTTCATCTCCAATCATTCCCAGCCACAAAAAAAAAAAATGTCAAAGAATATTTTTGGCTTCGAGAAATTCATACATTAATTTTAACATTTCCTATGAAAGAATATCATTTAGTGAAAAAAAAAAGGGAGAGCAGTGGATGTTTTTGTTTTTCCTTTTTGAAATAAGAGATACAGCATAACACTTTTTCTACCAATATCATTGCTAATGATACCATCATGTGTTATGCTATTTCTGGAAAGGTTTTGTATGAATTGAAAAGAAAGAATAAAACATTTTCTTATAAAAAAATATGTATCCAACGATTTCCTTTTAACCTTTGACCTCTCAATTCCTATAATTAACATTCCACACATTTCGCTGCAGACGATATCAGTGGATCTCAAAAAGCATCAATCGTCATATATTCATCAGCGCTATAGATTGTACACATTGTTTTGCCTTCAGTTTACCCATTTCCCCAGCAATCTTTTCACAAGAATCTCAAGTATGTTCATTGTTAAATTTTAAAATTTAAATTAAAAAAACTGTTATTAATAAAACAGAAAATTGTTTCATTATGTAAGCTCTGTAATCGAAGATGGCTAATCTACTTTTTTTTTTAGATATCAAGAGATTGTCTGGAAGCAGAAATCCTGAAAAATACAACCCCACAAATATCTTTGTTATAATCGTGCTTTGTGATCACCAACTATTAGCAACTATAATTATGATTTCAATAACAACTATAATAACCATGCAAACTTCTCCATGCCAACTGTCAATACGTTCTTTATTGTCAAAAAAAAATAGTCGAAAGCATCGAATATTTTCTGTAAGACATTTTTGGAAAATTATCTGTAATCTTTGGAGTTTTGTCAAAGAAGTAACTTTTTTGTTGAAGTCAATAGTTTATAATATGTAAGTATGAGTTATCCCATTCTGATAAGTCAAGTGAGATCAGTCACACAAACTCACGTAGCTTACTGTCGGTCCTCCTAAAACAAGCATAACCTATGCTATGTTGGTAAGCCGAGATAAGTCACATGGCCACGACCTCTCCCATAACTCACACATCATACCGAGCATTCTTCGTCTTATACATATTCGGACACTTCATTTCCTGATAAAAGGGCAATATAGACGAATAACTCTTTGCTTATGTCACATCCGCCTCAGATATTCCAATGCATATCATGTATGACACACTCATACCTGTTGAGCTTTGTAATTTTTTGAATGTCATCACCGACGGTTCAAGAATATGGGGAGGAATTGAACAAACCAACCAGTTGGTAAGAGAAGACGAAGACGGAACCACTCAGCCATTGCTGCGGACCTCAGCCTGCTGCAATTTAAAAACCTAAAGCATCAGTTTGAATGATTTCTCATTCTCTTAATGAAGACTTCTTTTACTACCCCCCCCAAAAAACACATCACAAAACTAGCATCACCGCTCGGAAATAATGAAGTAGCGTACAACTCTTCGGCTCCAACATATATCCCACACCATATTATATGGTTTTTATTAATTTGCTACATTGACACATTCACATCAGCAAAATCACGGTTTATATCTATTTTTCACATCACCAAAATCATGGTTCATATCTAACGTACACTGCTCTCAGATTCCTGAAATCTTCCGCTCTGCCATAGAATTATTTGAGGGAAGAACTTTCACCTGTTTGCATTCCCATCGTACAAATCTACATGTTTACACCGAGCTATGATGCGTATGAAGAGAAAATTCTACTAGACATTTTTATTCCGGACTGGTCAAAACAAAACAACATCGCCAAACAACCAAAATGGCAAATATAAGATCATAAGGTGAAGTATCTGCACGTTCGTTGTCAACTTTCATAATTTTAAAAGCAAATATTCTCTCATAAAAGACAGAAAAATAAAAAGATGTGTAGACAACGTATCAAGTTTGAGTTCACTGATATAAGAAAATGGTAAATTCTCAACTTTCTTCTTTAACATTCAATCGCTTACCCGAATGATTACATTTTTATTTTTCCACCATATACTCCATATGTCCATTGTCCATCTCTTCCTGGAAAAAAACTATTAAGAAAGCTTTCACTGTGCAAAGTTAACTTACTTCCTAATAATGTTTAAACAAACTAAACTTATGATTGCCTAATCAGGAAAAAGCACTGAAGAATAAAATTAAATACTATCTGTAGACATACACTTAGAAAGTTACTAAAGTAAAATAGAAGTTCTAATAAAACTACAATATGCACAATGAAAATAGACATAAATTTTACTTCCTGAGGTAAGCTCAACACTGGAGATTGCACATTATCGTTAACATCATGCCTATCAGGGCTTACTGATGGTGAATGGACATCATAACCTTCATCCTCCCGCTCCACAACAAAACCATTACCCTCTTTCGCACTGAAATTGATCCAACATCAAAAATTGGAAACTTAATAATGTTTTACAAAACAAATGCCATAGATTTCATCAAAACATTAATTTCAACTTGTTAAAAATTTTAATTTTTCTTTTCAGAGTTCAACTTACCTCTCTTCAGTGTGGCCTGTTAAACCAATTCTTCCAAGATTCCAACCACTTTCCGGAATTCGTCCACTTTGTAAAATTGCTTGCAATCTCTCCACTTCAGCAAAGCTTGAGGCAGATGCAATCGCTTCCTTAAAAGATATAAATTTAATTTTGTCCAATATAAATGCCGAATTCCATCCTTGGCAAACATTTTCCATTTCCAGTTTTCTTTTAATCGGTCCTTCGCATATTATATTCCCAGTCATGAATAGATGTAACTATTCTTATTCATAAATATTAAAATTGTAGGCGAAATGTGAGCATAAAACGACCTTTGAAACAATTCATATTCTATCTTACAACAAAGCACTAAGACTTGAAATCCTTAAAATTTTAAATTTCCAAAGAACGGAAAATTATCAAAAAACTTCCAACTTCACCTCAATTTTTCTAGCATCCTCTGCACGCAAATTTCTTGGCTGTACGTCTTCTTCATCATCAAACATTGCTTTCGATTTCTTCACAACTTCTTCCCTGAACTTCTGACCTTTTTTACCCTTGAACAAATTATTAGCTTGTTTCCTTTCCTGAAAAAAATATCCTCTTACGGCTCTTCATTATAATAATTATTCAATGATCAACTGTTACAACTTAAAAATATGCTACCATACCTATCGAATGCTTTCTTGCACTCTAAAATGCAAAAAAATAAACTTACCGCAAGACGAACTCGTTTAAAATCAAGAACACGCACTGACGGTACCCTGTATATTACGTAAAGACGATAATGTGGCTTGTGAGTCAGTGGGTTGCCAATCAATCTGAAAAAAAACCGTGCAACATTTCCTAGTGAGATAGTAACAGAATCCACAATGGAAAAAAAAGAAACTCACGTCAGATACTCCAATTTTGGGCAGGTTGCTAGAAAGTCAATGTCACCCAATTCACATAAATTATTATTTGTCAATGCCAGCGTCTTCAGTGATGGCAGTACATCGCCAATGTTCGGCATTATCTGTCTGCAAGATGAATGGTGTCGTGGATACAATAAGAAATGCTCAGTTTCGCTGAGATAATTCAATAAGTAGGAAAATCCTACAGCTAGATTTAAATCTTACTCAGCATATTTATATGAATGTGGTTGAAATCACTTACTGCACACGATTATTGTGCATCAAAAGTGTGCTAAGCCGTCTCAATAGAGGGATATTCTCCAACTTTCTGATATCATTATCAGTTAAATCAATTGTATCGAACTGATCCTGAAGAATTACAATGATAATAAACAAAAATATATGAGGCATTTAATCTGTGCAAATTTGTGACATTGGAAATGGATACGATTAAAAGATTTTTGGTCCTCCGTTGGATACCATATAAAATCCTGACTTTCCTTCTTTCCACATAATTTCATCATAGATCAAGAAAAACTCAATCTTTGAAACAAAAAGCATTTATACACAAAGTTGCATAAGTAAACCTCAAAATTAAGCTTTCTCAAAAACGATTAACCTTTGTAACGCCGAGATTTTCCAACACAGGAATTTTGCATGCTCGTAAGCTCAACTCTCGATCGCGAACCGTGTTGAGATATTGCAGAGAGTCGTTAATCAATTCAACCGTTAAACGGACCATCACAACAGTAAAGCTAGAGAAAAATTAATGAATCTTTTGCAGAGTTGAAAAGAAAAAAATGTAAACAATGATGGTGGAAACACTATATATCTCAAGCACTGAAATGAGAAAGCAGTGATTCTAAACGACTATATAATATGACTTTGGCCTTTGTTTCCCCAACTTTCGGAACGTCATTCTTGACTTGAGTGTTTAAAAAAGTTTGATTGTTACTGGATATGGATGAAACCACGACTTATACACCTATTCCTTCACTCCAGCAGTGAATATGATATTCTGCTGTTCTCGATCAGCAACATACTCTTCTGTCAGAAAGATTGAAATAAACTTCCAAAATTACTAAAAACTATTAAAAATTTCAACACCAGTTATTAAAGTCTCTTGAGACACAAAATAATATGCAAAAGTAAATGACCGAATGTTTCACAAAACATTCAAAAAACCAAACAAAACTCTTGAGATACAAAATTTTATTCACACACCAAGCAAATATGGTTTAAAATCACAGTGCCTTATCAGCGTCTATCATCTACCAACATATTCTGCATACCTTTAAGAACACAAAAGTATCCAAACCTTATCATCCTTGAAACACTCAATAAAGTAGAGTGATTTAAAATATATTGGCAAATCTTTCGCGATTACATAAAATATTTATCAATCTATGTTATGATGGTTACTATTTTGATGGCTCTACTCCTTAATTTTCACCTTTTAATTCTGTTCTTAAATAGCAACCAATTGTTCCAACTAACTAGCAATCCAATGCTTAATAAAAAAAAAAACCATAAAGTAGGACATGATTACACCAGAATAAAAGCACTTAAGTATCATCAGAGCGCTTTTTTTTACTCAAACTCATTAAACGATATTCATTAATGGAAACTGCGGAACTATTCGCGGATAAAGTGGGATATCTTCAATCATAAACAAAGCCATAACTAAATCATAACTACTATTTGCTTCTTCCTTTTGTTTTGCACAGAACTGAAGGTATATTGATAAAGTCGTGAATATTGCATTTTTGAATACATGATTAAACAGACATCAGAAGACGATACACTAAATGAAAACTCAGATTAGATAAAATCAATATGGAAATACAACTGTGAGTATTTAATTATGCAGAAAGTTCCAATAAAAAACATATTTCAAGCAATAAAAACACAAAAACCAATATCAATAAAATATAAAATATTTATAAGATGCTTTCGGATATCTTGATCAATATTCTATTTCACTGCTTTCATTCCGGCAGATATATGTAAGATTTTTTTGAATATTAATGTAAGAATAGTTAAAAAAGAATAGCTACCATACATAACGATATACCATAAACCACTTGCTGCGTTACAATAGTATTAACCTTTAGTAAGAATAGCAATTAAAAGACTGAGCAAAACGATGAATGTAAATGGAATCCACTGCTTCAGAAAACCGCCAAACCTGAAAAAGAACAAGTTTTTAGAAACTGAATTTCAAAAATTCTGAAACGTAACTGGGCATATCAACTGCCATTTGATGATCACTGATGAGGTATTTTATAGCTCTGAAACTTCAGGGTAATTTTTTTTAACACACATTCCAAACATCAGGATATTTCCACTTTCCACAGTAAGGGAATGGGCTCCTTCAGTAAAAGGCTAAAAAAAACACTTAAAACTTCATCAGCCTTCTCAAACTTCATCAGCCTTCTCAACTAAATAAAGTGCAACAATTGACGATGGATGAACAATAATATGACAGAAAACCTTCAGAAAAAACTTACAGAAATCTAGTAGGCAAGAATATTTATTGTTATAACCACTCATGTCATCCATGGCAGAAACTATGCTAACCTACAGCTCAACACTGCAGGGATTAGTCAATTTCCTAACACTAACAGCAAAAACTTACCCAACATAGCGGCCTTTAAACAACAACATACTAGCCAATCGAAAGGAGTTATAATTTCGTCTACGACCATATCTCATTTTATTCAGCGCCAACGCAACATGACAATAGCAATTATCGCAGAATAAAGTGTGCTGTAAGAGACAAGAAAAAAAACATGAAATAAAAAGAAAAAGATTCAATACAGGCATTAGAAATAATCGAATGAACAGATTCACTTGTCCATTTTTTCAGACCTGCCCAGTAAATATAAGGAGATGAAAAAAGGTTACTTTGGCATATATTTCTTGAAGTTTCTTACAAGTTCAGATAATATGAAATACCGTTATAATTATTACGGATTATCAGCAGTTAAAATGCGAAAATATACCATGTGACCTTTGTATTCCTCCGAAGCATCTATCACAGCTCGATCCCACGCCTCTACTCCGCCATCAATCGTATTTGGATCAATTTGACGATACCACGTAGGCCAACCAAAAGCCATATTATCCTCCTCAAAAATTTCATAATATTTTCTAAAGTTTTACAAATTCCCCCATTATTATTCCCCTACATGCGGATTGAAGACACTTCTATGAAAATAGAATATAGCTAAAATTGAAAAAAATCATAGAACTTTTTTGCCTTATTATCTCGATCAATACAAGATAAATCAAAATTACATCTCTTATGAAATAAAAAAGGGAGATACGTACAGAAACACAATAGCTTCCCGAAAAATCACGGATAATACCTCGGCTTGTCGCTATGCCCATGTGGCCCACAAACGGAAATAACCATCTGTAACGTAGAAAAGTACAAAGGAGATCAGCCCAAGATATATTCTAGACCGTTCTTTTCAATATTATTTCTAAATTCTTCGTAATAAAAAAATGCAATGCGATAAACCCAGCAGAAGCCATCAGGTAATAACTCGATGCAAAAGTCATATGGTCCAACAAACAATTAAGAGAAAGAAATGAAAAAAAACTTCGAATACGAATTCTATAAAGAACATTCGGAGCAATCAGAAAATCTTCAAAGGTCATACAGTAAGGATGAAGCTATGTATGAAAGTTATGTTTGATTTTCTGCAACTATAAAAACTCATGCAACAGTTTATGTTTTCACGCACTTCAAGGAGAAGTTACCATTTCTTGCATAATTAAGCCAAAATTCACTGATCTTTTCTCTTAGCTGGAATTTGCATTTATGTACTAGTAATACAGCATCAGCAATAAAGCTAGAAATGTTGTGTGAAAAAAAACTGATTAACAATATTTTCGCCATTAAATATTTCTTTCATAAAAATAATATAAAAAATATATGGAAACTCACTGTTTGAAGTGTAAAGCCGTCTAACAAGCATAATTAATGTAGCAAGCTTTCCAAAAATGTCTAGGCTTGAAAAAGTAAAGTGCTGCTGAAGGATGATGCAAGCATATATGATTAGCAAGAGTAACATATGATTTCGAAATAGAAATTCCACGTAAGCGAAACTTACGTAAGTATCGGTATTGGCGTCCACACAATACAAAACGGAAAACGGTGTCGTGCGGAATCAACCTCCATCGTATCTATTCCAAATTCTTCAGCCTGATCCATATCAAACGATACACGTCAACAAAACCAAAATTAAACAGCGATTTCCGACATTCCATTTTCTCTTCTAACTAACGAAGGGAAGAAATGTATTCGGAATATTTGCAGCCACGTTTTCCCGAATTCAGTCGCAGTTAATGGTTCGGCCTTTATTAGAAGAATTTTGGTTTAAAATGTTACAAAATAATTCGCAATCGATCAGGAGATGATTGATTGTAGAAATGTTTGTGAATAGTAGTATTTATTCAAAAATTACAGCGATCACTGAGATTATTTAAATATCATTTTATCAGGTATTCAGCAAATTCAGTTTGCAGCAGTGAAAAAAGCTGTCACTCTCGCTTGTGAGTTTATGAATATTGTGAATCCAAAATGTTTCATTTTCTATTAAATTTTCATAGAATTTTAGAATTTGTAGTAAGGTGATAAGATAAGAAATTTGGATTAGATGCAGTATGTTGAAGTTAAGTTTACTAATTGCAATTTTAGGTGATTGCTCTCATTGATGAGTGATCATTCACGTTCAGATTCACGCACTACCCGTGAATATTTCAATTCTCCACGTGCTATTAGAGTAAAAGTTTTAATTTCATTTTTTTAATCAACTTCTCAATGATTTAAAATGATGAGTTGTAGTTTGATGAAGTTACTGTTTTATGTTTAAATCATTTTTCGAATATCAGTGAGTTTTATATTTGATTTTATTGCATCATTTTCTGTTTTACTTAAGCACTGAATAGTAAAATCAAATAAAAAAATAATTTAATAATTAACTGATATGATTTCTAATAAATAAAGCAAAAATAATTTTTCGCTCAGCTTGTTTCGGTGAAAATTGAGATTTGATTTTTCAGTTAGTCTGAATAATTTTTCCACTTTACTATTCAATATGATTACAAAATTGAATGGCGAAGCAGCTATTAAGAGAAAAGTTTTGTTTTTGAAGCTGAATGAGATAATAATTCATCAACTTAGCGTAAAGTGAAGCTCCTTCACATGGAATTATTAAAATTACAGATTTTTAAATTCGATTTCTAAATTTGACTGTGGTAAATTTAATTTAAATCAACCCATAAGTAATGAATCCTTTTTTCTATTTCAGTTTTATTCGATTTATTCGATTTTATTCTGCTTTTTAGGAAGAAAATGAAACAAAGAGAGGGCGTCGGATTCACCACAACAGCGGTAACATGGATGCTCGAGACGATAAATTAAGAAATGTAACGGTAACTATTATGCCCCGTCCAACTGCTATTTTGTCAAAACCTAAAGGTTTTTCCTTTAAATAATTTCTTTTGTAATCAAATATTTATGGGAATCGGTTGCTTGGACATCATAGAACATTTGTTGTTAGGGAGTCGTTATAGAGAGAAATTTGCTTGCCTTTTCATATCTTTCTCTTGCTAAAGCGACTAAAACAAGTTTTAATTCGAAAGGAAACCAACTTAAATTGAAATCTCTCAGAAGCTAGAGTTCGGGTTGTTTTTTGAACTTTATATTTTGTCTTTTTGTCCCCGACGACAGACGTTAGTGACGGTCGCTCCCCAGTAGCGGACCCTACAACCATGTGGGACAAACGCTAAGAAGAAGAAGATTTTTTCTTTTTGTTTTTTCCAAAAACGGTTTTTTTTTAGATCAATGTATCATAATTTCATAATTCCAGAAGAGCCCATTTTATCAGATAATGTAGAAGAAAGTCAGAAAATGACACCTCGGACAATTTCTTCGCAGCAGGCACGTTTTGGTTTCATTTACTTTTACATTTATTAGTGATTACAATAATCGTGTGCTATATATGAAGATGTGTAACGAAGTACAATGTTATCATTTTCTGTAAATTTGTTGTTCCAGGAAGTAATGCCATCCGGCGTCACTCGTCCAAATACTGCCCCACAGTTAGTGAAAGGATCATCAAAGTCAGTTAGAAGCCCTTCACTTCGAACAGAGAAGACGCGTTAGATCCTTTATATCTTTACCGAATGTTTTCGTCGTCATCATATTTCAACTTCAAATTAAAAAGTTGTATTTATAAAAATCAAGAATTGGTTTTCAGAATTTTCTCGTGGTGCTGCTGCAACGGTCACGGTCATGGAACAATCTCTCGCTATTATGAAGGCGGCTGTTCGTTTACTTTCTGATACGATGGATTTTACGGATGTTATTGCGGTTATTAATTATTGTCATTATTATTTTTCGCTGTGAAGAAGTAAAGAATATAGGATAGGGAGACGGAGTCGCTATTTTTACAAATCAAGGAATTACACAAAATTTTGTGGTATTTTCGAGGACAAAGTTCTTGAAATTCTCGAAGATTTTTCGAATTACATTTCAGTTTGTAACTTGCAGGATTATTTATCCACAACGAATACAAATTTCACCGTCATCGGTATTATCGGTCCACAATGTTCGGGTAAATCAACACTTCTTAGCATGATAGCCGGTAATGATCACATGGACATGTATAGGTGCGTGGTGTTCTCATCTAACAGAAATTAGTGCCCAAACATTTTAAAGCTATTCGGGAAACTTCTGTGATCTCCTTAGCAGTATCTTACGACTAATTAAATCCGTTACTGACTAATAAAAATGTAATACATAATTACCGCAATATAAATCGCTTTGCTAAAAGTGAGAAAAATCGATTTATGAAAAAATCATTGTGTTCTTTTACAACATCTTAGTAAGGCTATGTACTTTACTATTTTAGACATTATGCTTTCCGTCCAGCATTTCGTGACGCAGTTGAGTGTTGTCGATATCAATCTCAAAAAATAAGCGTTTATGTAACTAAGTCAAGAATGATTTTGTTGGATTGTCAGGTAAATTTTACCATGTTCGCAGAGATATCGACATGTTCATTTTGTATACATAGTCTATGTAAATCCAGTAACGAAGTTGAAAGCATTGCGACTAATAACTTGCACTAAAGAACTAACAAAACTATCTCGAAGGTCATGCTAGATTAAACAAGTTTTGCCCGATCTCTGTTGTAGGCAATTAGTTCCGCTTCGATTCTTAGTCACCTAGTCTCCTCATCAGCAGATGGAATTCGATCGGGTGGTTCAAAAACTGTGGATCTTTATCGAGGATTTGGAGCACAGTCAGGAGAAGTTGAAGTATTATCACTTATTCTGAATGCGGCATTTACGAATCTTCTTCAGCTTTGTTGTGGCAACAAGGAATTCAATTATTTTGTTAAATGCAGCTTCTTGTTGTTCTTCAAATCAGAAGTTTTAAAGTTTAGAAAATTTCAGAGCTTGTATTTAACATCATTTCTTTTGCAAGTGTGTCATACTGTCATACTTTCTGTCGATTGGTTCATTGATATCGATGTAGTTCGGCATGTACGGACAGCTGAAATGCTTCGCATAACACCAACTCATTACTCACCAGAAACAATGAAATACAAGCCGAATCGTAAAATTAATTTTGGTAATTATACTGTGTCGTTTAATCTGTCAGTTTGTTTCTCTTAGATTAAATTTAAGCTGGTGAATTTGCTGTAAGCTTGATATCACAGTCACAGCAGGTCTATGAGTGGTATTTCATGATAAGAAAATAATTGTGTAGCACACGAATCTCGTGAATTTAGATTGTTAGCTCAGGACTGGTGCATTCATTGTGGAATTTGGAAAAGTCACGGTTTTCTAACTTAAAAATTATAATCTTTCAAGTTGAACAATTGATGGAAGTTAGCTGTTTACAGTGTTAGCTCATCAACGAGCTAAATCAGAAGACTTTCATCCGAGAAATGTAAGAAATCGCGCTAGAATCCTGGAATGTTTATTCAGTGAGTCACAATTGGATGTGAAGGGTGCCGTATCATTGGGTCATTTAGGTTGCAAACCATATAGTGAAATTGCATCTAATATAAATTACTTATTGCTATCAGAAATGAAACTACGGCCAAAAACAGAAGCATCTGCAGCCAGTAAGTTTTTCTCCCATTTTGTATCTTTTCAATAAAGTTGCCCAAAAAATTATATGTGGTAATATTCATTGTTAATTGAATTTTGTTTTTATTTTATTGGAGTAGTTTATTTTTTTTCCTATTTTATCTTTTTCTATTACTGACTACGCTTAAAGCTGTTACTGACTACGTTTAAAGCTGATGTTTTTATGAATATAATTTCTCCAGGAATATAAATGCCCAAAATTGTTCTCATTTAATAGCAAATTCTTGGCATTTGTCTCCACCTTATAATATGTTATTTTTTAAGTTTCACCATATATGGGAATGGATAGCACTCTCTTACGAGCAGTTTTCGATTATGAAGAAGTTATACGCCCGTTACGGATTCGGTTGTTGTCATTACCGAGGGAACCATTTATTCTTGGAAATCAGTTTTTCACTGAAATCCAATGGTAATAATTTCTTTGTTGTTTTTGATTTCTTCTTTTGGAAAAGATTGAGGAGTTTTATTCTTTACGTTAAGAAATAAAATGTTTGTTTTTGATTACGAATTGCTGCTGATTTCGATTGCAGAAGATAGGATGATGTTTACGGATTACCACTTTTTTTTTTTGCAGGTATGAATTTGCTACACGAACCTGGCGGGCAACGTACGGAAATCAGGAAATTGTGAAATATGCATTATCGGTTACAAAAAATAGTGATGAGTGACGTTTCACTCCGAAACACCAGCAATATCATTATAGTTTAAAATATTGGATCTCGGGTTATTTTAGGGCTTCCAGTTACTGGGAACTGATTTTTGTAATCCCTTCTAGTATATGTTTTATAAATTTTGTACATATTTTGGATATTCCGTTTAAGCGGAATCATGCAAATTATAATTAAGGTAAGATGCAGTGACTCCAAGGTATGATAAAGCGCGATTGTCTTCAAGGCTCCTGATAATTAGGCATTAAATCTCTATTTAGGTAAATGAAACTTTTGTTCCCATGAAATGACAGTAGTTCTAATTGCATTGCACAAATGCATATACTTGAATTCTTAATTGGAGCACAGGACTAATGTTTAAATGAGAAAAAAACTTCACATATTGTGTTATATTTTTGACATTAACTCCCACTCGAAATTATACGATAATACATAGCAATAAAACTTTCGAGTTATTTCTGCAAAATTTCTGTTCTTTTGAAGAGAAACTCTTTAGAGTTTTTTTTTAAGGCCATGTTGACCGTTATAGTATGTGCGTTTTGGGTAAATGTCGGAATGTTTTAATGTTATATATTTGCATTATCAATTGTTTTCGATTTTTAAAACTGAAAAAAAATAAATTTCTGAATGTTAAAATATCGGAGACCGATAATTATCGGAAGCAGTATGACATATCTGTTTTTTTTTCTTAATAATAATTCCAGTTGGTACTCGAGAAATATTTTGGCGGAGATAATGAGATGTAATGTTCAGTGGTATGGATTAGTTTCGAATAATTTTTTACGATGAATTCTGTGGATTGATAATGCACTCGCTTTAGTTGATCATATGCGGGTGTTTATTCATTAACAATGGATCATTTTCCTTACAAATTACGGCAAAATTTCATCTCATTTCAGTATTCACTCTAAAATCCATTACGATACTTAACATATGAGCCCAACATTTCCATAAAGTTATCAAAGTTAATCGGATCTGTTCATTGTTAATTGTTGATAATTGAAACAGTCAACATTTCCATTTCTAATTTATCAAAGGGTGTCATTTGATTAGATCTCGTGCTTAAAAAAAGTAGCTCAATTATTTTAAATGAAATTACAAGTTTCCTTTTCAAAAGTTTAAAATCATTTTTTTGTACAAGCAATTAAAAGGATGCATTCATTAGCTGTGCAACTTGAACATACAAGATCTTTTTTCAATTTTTTCATCTCTGTACTTTTAGCAATTGTAGAAAATTCCATCATTATATCTTCCTTATTTTGTACATTCCTACAAACTAGTTTTCCTTCACAGTAGTTTTATAAATTCTAATTTGAAGCATTTCAGCACTGTTACACACCATTCCATACTTCAACTTCATACTTTTGTGACTGTATTCCAGTTCTGTCATTTCAATATTGAAGTTTTGATGGATTAAATCTCAGCTATGTAACTTTACTAATTAAGGTTATTAATTTGAATTTAATTTTGTTCATAATTTTATTCAAGCATCGTAAATTCGTATATCCAATGAATTGATGAATTTTGATGATACTAATTAGTTTTGAAACTTCAATTCTCTCTCTGAGAATGTTTAAAAAATCACTCTTCCATGCCCTATTTGTTTGTTTTTTTTTCTCTCTTAACTCTACAATTAGGACACTATTTTTTTGCTTATTTGAAGAGATTTAGGGCTGATATCATTGATCCTTTTCAATTTATAACAAAATCGCACACAAATTTTTTATGCAAAAAAAAGTTCTGTCACTATTTGAAAATTACAGCTGATGAATTATTGAAAAATTTTTTTCATTACTGCCTTGTGAATCTACATTTTTGTTTTTAATTTCATTATTATACCGCATGATTGCTTCTTAACAAGATTTTAATTATTATTCTTCATGGTTCATATCTTTTTTTTTGAATCGATTCTTATTATTGTTTTTTTTTTTTTCAATTGTGGTAGAGTAGAGTAGTTTTAATAGTTTAGTTAATATTCCATCCAAATGTAGCTGATCTTTGGTTTCTTAGAAAGTCTTTTCTTTTTAAATGATATGCATCGTTGTATGTTCTTCTCCCTTTTCATTTGTACTCATTTAAATCCCAAAGTGAAATCTCGAGATGACAACTCGGCGGCTAAAGAAAAATATCAAGACAATGTGGTTCATTTGTTTTTCTCGTTTAAATTACATTTCTTTCTCGCTGTCTTATTCATTTCATTTGTTTTTCTCGTTTAAATTACCCTTAATGAATTCGTTTGTCACTACTGTCACTGAATAAATAATGGATAGTAATTTGATGCTTAATTTAAGTACAAATCTCAGAAGCTTAATGTCCTCGAAACAAACGGAATGGATCAGATTGAATAAATTTTCCTTACAAATTGCTTTAATATTTATTGCTTGGTATTTTATTAGTTCAGCATCCAGTATTGTTAACAAAATTACCTTACAGGTTATCTTTTTTTTTTCTTCAAAGGTTTTTTCAATTAGTATTCAGCTATTTGAAATTTTCTTTCACTATCATAGGAATTTTAAGATTTATTTACTAATATTTAAATGTTGAAATTTTAAATTCATAGCATACCAGTACTTTTAATTCATATTTAAAGAGCATGCTTTTTTTCTGGTAATTTTGTTTTTGTTCTAGAACTATCCATATCCAGTGACGGTTGCTTTGATGTCACTTTGTTGTGTCGAACTTTGTTCTACTCCGGTACTTCGATTTTGGGGTATCAAGCAGCCTTCAGTACCGAATCATTATCTTCTGTATTATATCATTCCAATATCACTTGCTAAAGTGGTTGCTGTTGTTAGTGCATATGTGAGCATTTGGAAAATATCAGTGTCATATGCACAAACAGGTAAAATTCTCTTCCTTCCTTCATAACTATGAAGTGAATTAACCTTATGCTTATTCCTAGCTAATGATTATGCTATACTTTGCTAAGAAGAATATTCTATTTTATCAAATTTAGTTGTAAAATTCGGCAACAATTTAGTCACTTTTTTCTGCAATTTAGCAGATAAATATTTTTCTTTGACTTAAAACTGAATTGTTGTTTTTTCTAAATTATCCAATATTTTTTGTGAAAAAACAAACAAAGAATCCAATATTTTACAGTAAAAGCAACGATGCCATTATTTGTTGTATTTTTTGCTCGAATTACTCTGAAAGAACGTCAAACAACGCATGTTTATTTATCATTAATACCAATAATAATGGGTGTAGCGATTGCAACATTAACGGAATTATCATTTAATTTTGGAGGTTTACTATGTGCCTTGTTATCTACCGGTATTTATTCCGTTCTTAATGTTTTTATCAAAAAGGTTCAATTTTTTTTCGTATGGAATCGTGAAAATTTGAAATTATTCTTTTTACAAATCGGAAAGTTACGGTGTGCTTACTCTAATTTGAGCAATTGCCGATTTTTTTTGTTTTTTACAAAACAATATTAGCACATAATACTGGAACGAAGTGAATTTGATAGAAGTAAAGGAAAGAAATAAGTCTTCAAGTATGAATATATTTGATGAAGGTTAGATAATCCGTACACGATGATTTCTTAATTAACAGATAAATTATCTTTTGGTTGGAAAATTAATATCGATTTGTTGCAAATAATAAATGTTTCTGTAGATTAGGTGTTTTATTATGCTAATATTAGTTATTACGATGTAGACGATTATTTTGATATATAATTTCAGGTATTGGATGATGCTAATATTCATCCACTCTATTTGTTAGCTTTGAATTCTCGTATTGCTGCTATTGCGCTATTTCCGATTTGGAGCTTTCGTGACGGTTTAATACTATGGCAGGGTATCGAGTCAGCTGTGTGCATTTTCCCATTTTTTTTTCATTAATTGATTCCTCTGCATTTTCATTGACAAAAATTGTTTTTTTCAATACAATTTTATTCAAATTACATTTTGTCACAAATTTCTTTATGAACTTAGATATTTTTACATCTCAGTGAAATTTAAAAGTTTTTATTTTTGCAGAAGGATGAATCATCATCACCTCACGTGCTGAATTTTATAATTTTTTTATTGCTTTCCGGCATACTTTCATTTCTGCAGAATTTGTGTGCTTTTATATTAATTCATCGCTTATCGGCGCTTTCCTACGCAGTAGCAAATGCTTCAAAACGGATCACTGTAATATCGTCATCGTTATTTACTTTACGTAATCCGGTAACTCCAGCTAATGTTTTTGGCATGTTGTTATCCGTACTTGGGGTTTTCCTTTATAATCGGGTGAGAATTGACTATTAATGCAAACTTTGGTAAAATAATGCAAGTGGATTAAAAAAGTTTAGTTGGCAGAAGATGCTCTTAAATTTATGAATAATTTCGTAGTTGCGAGTAAAATTTTTTTCGGTTAAATTCGATATTGAAATGGTTTTCTTTGAGCTTTTTTCAATAAGGAAATACGGCATGAATTTTAGGCTAAACGTTGGGAAAAGGAATATCGTATTTTGCCGAAGTCGCAAACAGACTTAACGTTATCTGATGCATCATCGGCTTTCCTAAATGTTTCAGCTACTTATAATGATAAGCTTACTTCACGCACGAAATTATTATTTCGTTGGGCAGTTTTTGCCATTTTTACCACCGTTTTAATTTGTTTAGTTGTAGGTCATCGAGAGTTTCGGTAAGTTTTGATAGATTTCTACGATGCTCTTCTAGAAATATGAGGAATTTATCAAAATGCTGACTTCTCTTTCTTGATTTGGCTTGTTGGGAAATATTTTCTTATTGTTTTGTAGGTCGGAGGGTCGAGGTTTTGTTGCAGCGTTGATCGTTTATTGGTGAGCTCAAACTTGGGTAATTAAACCTTTTATTAACGCAGCAAACGAATAACAAAGTACGCGCTTACGATACGAATGCAGTATTATTTAACGTAAATTAACAACGTAAAAGAGCAGAAAATGGGGAGAAGAAAGCCGAGAGGTTGACGTGGATGAGATATAGCAATGTGATGGTGATTGGGGAGCGTATAGTATGGGAAGGGTTGAGAGCAACCTGGCTTGTTAGGGACATGAATTATAAGGAGTACAGGGAACGACAGTATTAGCAATGTAGGATTGGATGGATATTGGTTTAGAGGGTTGATCTAATAGGAATAGATAGACATTAAACAAAGGACATTTGGGAGATTAAAGATTAAATATCTGGGTAGTCACAATATAAGCTTATGAACTAGTCCTCTATTCGATTCGCGTTTCGCGACATGGCTGGGAACATTTATATATGTTTTGCATCACATGTGATTTTGATTTTATTCATTTCTTATATTCATTCCCAACATTCATCTTTCCAGTCGAAATGTTGTTTAGACTGCATTCATCCGATTGATATGTGAAGTACTATTGTTTCTTTAGCTTTTCAGGTGCAGGAATATTACAAAACCAAATCGAAATCTAAGCTTTCTTTCCTTATATGCTAAATTGCATCAGTGCTGAAATTTTGGATTTATATTTTGAAATTATTTCTATCATTTTACGTAGTATATATTAAAGTTGATTCTCCGCGAACAAGCACCGTAAGGTAATGGATTTAAAATTAAAATAATGTTATGTATTTTTGTAGCGCCGAATCTTGATTGATTGGATCGTATGGTGATTACCAGATATTGCCTCCGTCGCTTACGAATCATTTATTACATTTAAAATATATAATAGACTTTTGTTAATTTACACAAATTTATTCGTCAGGAAGCAGGTATCGGTGTGTTCTTTAGTTACCGTTCCAAGACGTCAGACTTGATTGATTATCAATTCTAGGCTATTAATACGTTCCATAAAATTTTAACTTGTTTGAATTTCACTCAAGAAAATGATTTTATGGATAATTTGAGTACTTATCACACATCATGTACTATTAATCTCAACTCTTCGTGACTTTCACTATTTACTCTTTCATTTTGTTACTGAATTGGGTTTGTAAATATTTTCTATTCCAAACAGTCTTTATGCTTTCTATTAATTTATAAATAATTTTCTCAAAAAGTATTGCAGATTTCAGAATTATGTGAAGTTGTTTGCATGCTTTCTATATAAACGCACAAAAGCTATTCAAATACATTTCCTACATCTACTTTCATCTTAGAAAAAATATCCCACTGTTTAATACCTAATGGAATCAAAGTCATAACCATTATGGAACATTTCAAAAGATAATGTTTATTGTTAGACTTTTCAAAAGATTGGTTAAACCATCTTTATGATGCAAAAACTAATTTTCCACTGATGTTCTTGTTCAAATTGTTATTGCATATTATGTATAATCTCTGCAAGAAATTGAAATTGTTGAAAATTTGGTTTCGTTCGGTGCAGCTTTAATTTGTTTCATAAATCAATAATTCTCTTCTAAAAACTAGGACTCTATTTTCAACTTGGTTACATTTAAATATCCCTCAGAAATTATTGTTCAGATATCCATGATAAGCTGCCAGAAACTAGCGAGAAGCAAATTTTGGTTTAATTGAGTAACTTGTTAAGAACAAGTTGAAGTGAAAAGCTGTATGCCGTCAGAAATAGATTACATTAGCTAAAACATAATCATACAAAATATTTAGCACAACATGGTAAGAAAGGAGGCAAAACATGCTATAAATTGGTCGAAATTAAAGTTAATAATACAATAAACCATCAAACAAGCGCATCCCAACCACACCCACCAGCAGACTTCATGTCCGCACGTCCGTCTGCAAGAAGCAAATACGGAAGAAATTACTCAGTGCGAATCGGTGTTAAAGGCTGTCCGATACCCTAGATGTTATGGGCAGGGCTTCGGTAAGCGTCTTTTTGTGATCATGGAGGTTAAAACGGACACTTTGCACGTATTCTTTGGCTATAAGCGTGCAAAAGAACCGAGGAATCTGTTGCTTCGTGACAACCGTTGTTAGCTTACATCTTTCCTAAGTTTCATCATTCTACAAGCTAATTTTCGTTGTCTAAATATCACCTGAACATGTACCAGATGAACTGATTTCACTTTCACATTTGTTGAATAGATTGCAAGAATATGCCTCAAATTTTATATTTTTCGAAAAGGCTGGTTTAGCTGTCTATGGCTATCATCATCGTCAATCAATGTTAGCTCTTCAGCTAATTAGGCTTGGCTAGCCTACAGCAAACATACTTTTACATCATAATATCATCAGGAAACATAATCCGACAAGAAGCTTGCATTAGTAGTAACAAAATTTGTTTACTCCAAATACATGCAATTTAATTGTGCATGAAGGAACATAGCACAAGAATACTCGAAATGATGTCAATTTTCATTTAAATTCACAGATAACAGGGGAGATTTGTGGAATCATTCCACATTCGGATTGAATCAGATTTACTTTCCATCCTGAACGCAACCTATTCGACCACCATTCAATATTTAATTCAAAATTTAAGTTCAATAATTTAAGTTCATGGAATGTTCCGTATCGAAGATTTTATCGGTCAAAAAAAATTAGTTTTTGTCTTTTTTTTTTTTTTTTGGAATCACCGAATTTATCATTTTGATGCAAAATTTAGCAAAAAATGTCGCTTGATATTTATATGTTTAAGATGCTATCAATTTAATTAATTTCGAAAGTAGAAGGTAGGATTTCTGTGATGATTCGGCATAGTTCCGGATTAGTCGTATTAAACTGATAGTTTGCGTGATATCTTTGAATTAGATTTGCATCATTCATTATTCTTTTCCGTTACTACATAGAAATGAAAATTGATATATTCCGTTTGTCAATTTCGATTTGATCAAAAATGTCCGAAATTAAACGTGCCAGGAAATATAAGGCCGAACAATTTAACGGACGCAGATGCAGACACGATCAGTTTTCATCATTCCAGTTGCTGATTTCGTCGTTGGATTGAGCATAATTTGCATGCAACGAATCTCCTCGTTTGAAGATACAGCAATAAATGAATTAAGTAATTATCGTTAACATTATCAAAACTTGCTAGCTAATTTTAATATTTGTATCGATCGTATGCGGTCGGTTCCCGACAACAGAACTTAGCGACGGGTCGGTCGGGTAGATCTAGTCGCAGTCGCATGAATGCTAGGGCGTACTCCAATGAATTGACTGATTTGATCTCTTAGCAGTCCAACGGACTCTTAACAGTCTTCTCCAA